>DWDX01005103.1:0-10872 GCA_018245675.1 Agara michaeli | reverse complement strand
TTTATTATATTCAATACCATCATCGTATTATTTATTTTTATCAAAAAAAAAAAAAAAAAAGAATTTGAATAGATGCACATGAACCATTATACTGACCGTTGAGGGGGGGGGGGGGGGACGACACCCAGTTATTCCCCTATAACACCTCGAACAAACGCACGATGGCTTCGTGCAAAACACTACAGTGAACACAACGAACAGGCTTAAGTACGTTGACTCGGAGAAAGGATATGGTTTATTGGCGTTGTTTGAAATATGGGCTCACCCAAGAGAACAACAACACGATTATGACTCGCAATTTCTTGTACAAGTCCTTGTAACGCGCGCGCCGCGTGCGCGGCGGCGGGGGGAGCGCCAGTCACATGGGCACGTCGGCCACGTACTCGATGCTGAGCAGCAGGTCGAGCAGGTCCTGCGTGTCCAGCCAGCGCCACGGCAGCGCGAGGCGGGGGCGCGAGCCCGCGGCGCAGGGGCCGACAGGGCGGCGCGCCACGCCGCACAGCGCGAACACGGCGCACGCGAAGCACACCACCGCGAATATCTGCACGAGCCACTTCAGCGACTCCCTGCGAACGAGCCGAAGCCACCGTGACCAACGTCCATCGTTCAATCAACTGTCATATTTGACTCAAATTTAAATGTTGTATGACACAGCGAAAGTATTAACAACAATTAGCTTAGTCCCCCATTACAAAAACAATTTTCCATTCAATGATACATTTACACCAACAATTCAATTGCTACGTAGCTAATCGCACAACAATTGTTGTTCTTACACACTTGCATAACCGGTGAAATGTGGGGGTGTACTACACTCCTCTGCCTACCCCTTAGGGGATTACAGGCGTGATGTTCCTAGGTAAAAGTATCCCTAATACAAGAATAATGCCCTAAAAAGCTAAGCCTAACAATGATCGTTAAGATGAGGATAAACAATACGGGTGCCTAATACTTTTGCTCGTGGCTGTATAATTTATATGTATGTTGGTGCAGCGTAGCCAATTTTGAATGTTGCTATTTTAAATATTTCTTACCATATATATTTATTTACGTTGCTACTGGCAAACCTGTCCTTCTTCACGCAATCCAAGCAAGGCAGCTCAGTCTGTGTGGACACCGTTGACAAGTCTGAAATTACAAATACATACATATTAAATTAAAAATAGGTTCAGGGTGTTCGTCCCATGAACCTCTACGAAAGATGTAATTACTTGTTAGTATTCATCTATACGTATAAATAAAATTGAAATGTCTGTCTGCGTTATACAAAGTAAAAAGGGAATCTTTAACTTTACACCAATTTTTTTTGGAGTTTACTCCTTAAGAAACGATTAGAGTTATAAGGCCCGGTACGGAAATTTTACGAGGAGTAAAATCGAGTGTAACACGTAACGGATGTGACGTCAGTCGCTTATGGCGACTAGCTGCTCTATGGCATCGTTTCCCGCCTAATTTTAGATTTAATTTCTAGTAGAACACTTGGAACGACTAGATATGGTATGGATTTTGTTTCTGATTTTGATTTTGACTTATCGTTTTAGAAGATGCATTCATTTACCCTCGTTTTCTATTCGATACATATCATAATTATCGTTCGTAAGGAGTGAACTCCCGTCGTGCGTCGGAGCCGACACGCGCACACACACTTTTTTTTTAATGGTATCCAATGAACCCAATAAGTAATCACTGATGGAAATATGAGCACAATGTTCGATAGTGAAACTGAAATTGACGATATACACTAATTACTTATCATTACATATTACAATTTTAAATTGGTATTCCAACTACTATATTTAAAAGCCAAGCTACAACAACCTCTCGAACCGTCACCAGCTCTGAAATAACAACTGCACCCAACACCAAAACTTATTGATAGTCAACACAAAGGGATCTAAACATAATTTAAAAAAAAATAAGAATCAATTATTGCAATTTGCCTCTTTGCTTGCCTCCTGCCTCTTTCCTATTTGGTCTGTAATTGTTATTTTTTTGTGTACATAAACAGATAAATAAATAAATAAATATTGCCCAACAAATATATAATAATTACAATAATATTTGTTCAAAGTTATGGTCGTTGCTCGGTAATGTAATTAATATTTGTAGTGTATTCTGCCGAACTAGGTTTGACTCTGTGTTACAGCATACATAGCCCTCCCGTTATATATTACATATGTAGCTATAAGCATGTACATATATGCGTACCGACTATCTATTCAACTAAAAGAAGTTATGGACGATAAAAGTAATAAATAAATTAGGAATATTATAAATGGTCCGTTTTTTTTTAAGCTATTTTAACTAGGGTAACGGCACTAAATCCAATTGACAATATGAAATGAAATTAATGCGATTGATAAGATAATGTAAAACTTATTAATCTTGCATATCTCATAAGTTGAAATGTAGGACACTAAATGCATCGTTGAATTGTATAAAAAATGTTATATACCTGCGTTCGGGCAAACAGATACTATATTCAACGTGATATTCTATCGGTATTAGTTTGGAGAGATCAAAGTTACAACACCCATGAATCCTCATTACCGCTTTCGGTCTGTACGAGGGTCGAGCGCGTCGGGTTGTACATCCTCTCGATGTCGCACGCGTGTTGCGCGCACGCGGCCGTCACACCGACCAGCTTCGACTCCAACGCCTCCACGTCGCCACGTAGCGATCTATTCGCGGCGTTGCCCGCCTCGATGGACCTCTGCAGCGCGGCCAGGCCGCACTCGCACCTCTCCAGCTCGCATTGCACCTTGTACAGCGCCAGGTTAGACCGTTCGATGTCGTTCTCCAATCTCCACGTGTACGCATTCAATCTGTCGCATTCCATACATTTCGTGCAGTCGTTACGACCTTGTGCGTTACTGTTGTCGTTCGAAAGATTACATCCGTTTTGGTCGGTCTGCGTGTGCAGTGTTTTCGTGCTAACGCGCGTCCCGTACACGGTGGCGTAGGGTTCAAAATCGTCGTCCGCGTCGTCTGTCTGTGCAGCGGCTTCCGCGAACGTTACGTTCGTTACACGCCGAGCGTGTACCGTGTTCGTGCCATTCACGACCTTGTCGTCTATGCGATTGAGTTCACTTTCGTTGCACGTTCCGTCCGTTTGGGTGGCGGCGGTCGCACGTGACGCGTCCACGTGGCTCGTCGGTGTCTCGAAGAAGCTCTGCTCTGTTATCGCGTTGTGTCTGGACATGTTGCAGAAGCTGAGTCGAATTTCGTCGAACAACGAGACGTTCGTGGGCCTGCCCTGTTCCTCCCTCAGCGCCTTAACGAAGGACTCCTCGTCTAAGATACGGTTCTCTGGTGGGAGAGGGGGGGGGGGGGGGTAAACAAGCGTCTTAGAAAGCGCAATGGTTCGCACGTAAAAGCATTCATTTGTTAATAGAAGCATTACCGCGATAGAATAGCGTGTAAAGGAAGCGCACGTGCTGTGTAGCAGTGTTTTGTCCCTTTCTATAGCATGTAAAACGAAACGAGTGAAAACAAGACATAAACACTATAACGATATTGTGGGGGAGTATGATTTATTGCGGATATGTTTTATACATTAGATCATAAAAGCTAAGCGAATGCTTGCGATTAGCACTAGATCACGTAACATTTTCATAATAGAAACATGGCAACTAGCCAAGTCTCGATTTATGATCGGAAAAACATTAACCGTATTTACAGAGATAAAATTGAGATACTGTAATGTATACAATTTGCAACATTTCCTTGGAATATTTTTAGCTAGTCAACATAGTGTGATCAGAAGTGATCTAAATACATACATTTTGCTTTAGAATATTTTTTGTTTATCTTTCTCTCTTTCTTTCTCTCTCTCTCCTCTTATCTGTTATCAAAGTGAGAGGGTTTTAGGCTATAGTCTACCACGAGGGCCAAGTCCGGATTGGCAGACTTCACACACACCTCAAAAACCAGTCAAAACCTTTCGGTTATCAAATGCACGCACCAAGTAAGAGGTGCTAGGATTTGAACCCAGACCACCAGAGCGGGAGGCTGAACTTCGAGCCACTAAGCTATCAGCGCTCCAGCGTTATGGACCGTTCAGAAATGTATGGGGTCGGATTTGAATGTGACCATTAGGATTTTTGGTTATTAATTCCGAAGCTGCATAGAATTCTGCATAGAACGAAACGGCTCACCCTGAGAAAACCGGCTCTCGGCGTGCAGGCTGTCGAGCGCGCTGAGCAGCTGGTCCTCGGTGTAGCTGACGTCGATGGAGCGCTCGAGGCGCTGCTCGGTCTGATTGCACTTGTTCACCATGTCCTTCAGCTCCATCTCCAGGCGGACCTGATACGGATTGTCCACTTGAAATAGTCTTACGCGGGTTCTATAACTTCCTGTTATTCATTTAATTATAACCGGGGACAATTCCACACGCAGCCGTCCGATTTCAAATTAGGCATTCAGCCTGTTTTATGGTAACCCGGCAGCTGATTATCATACATACATACATACATACATATATACTCATACATAGATGCAATATACTACATATATAGATATTTTTATTACGACCACGCAGAACAAACAAATGTGCTCGTGCGACGAACGCTTGTTCCGGTTGGAAATCGAACCCGCAACATTTGGTTTTATAGTCGGAGTCAGTCAGCCACTCGACCACGAGGGCAGTTCAAATAAACTACTATTATTATTATCATTATGATGTGCCGCGTTACCTTTTCCTTGATGACCTGCTGCATGAACTCCTCCTGGTCCTGCAAGCGCGCGGCCAGGTCGGCGTGCTCGGTGCGCAGCGTCTCGTTTTCCACCAGCAGCGTGGACTGGCGGCTCGCGTACATCTCGTTGATGCGGTGGCACTCGTCCTTCGACTTGGTCAGTTGTTCTTGCAGCGTCAGTTTCTGGAGATCGTTATGCAATGTGCAATGTCAATGCAAGTGTCCGAGGACATTTCTTATTATTATACCATCACGCCGGGTCCGTTACGGGGTAGACAGAGAGGACAAAGTGAATAAAAGGGAGTTTTACATAAAGCATCTTTAGAATAACAAATAACAGTGAAAGAAAAGTAAAAAGAAAAAATGCTGCAAATATTGTCAATTCAGTATAACCGTATTGAGGATGGACACTTTAAGATGCAGAGTGGAACTGAATTGAATTGATAAGCCATATTTAAGGCTACAAAAAATATAATTTAAAAGTAAAAAAATCAGTTTGTGACGTACGTTGTGGAGATAGAGGTGAATAATATGGTATACAAAACGGTGTAATATCGCTTCGTTACGAGTGTACACCTCGGTCTGTGTGTGTTCACCTCGGTCTCCAGCAGGGCGACCTGCTCCTGCTGCACGCGGGCGCGCCGCCGCGCCCCGTCCAGGTCGCGGCGCGCGGCGTCCAGCGCGCGCTCGCCGGCGCCCAGCCGCTCGCACACCTCGTCGTAGTCGCGCCGCACGTGCGTCAACGTCACATTCTCCTCCCTAAGCCTGCGACGTGCGTTATCATTCACTGATCTGATGATATATGTACATCAGGTATGTTATGGAGCTCCGTAACCGTAACCGAAACTATCGAATATCCGAAATAAAAATATATCCGAAACCGTAACCGTATCCGTTCTAAAAGTTTCGGATAATTTCGGATAAGGGCGGAGTCTAAATAAAATATGTTACGACAGGTTTCCATTTCATTGCTCGCGCGCGCTTTTTTTTTGTGCTTTCTGCCTACCCCGTTAGGGACCCGGAGTGATGTTATGTATGTATGTACCTATTTTTATTTTACTTTAATCTAATATCCGCAACCGAAACTATCCGAAAGTAACGGATTATCCGAAACAATTAAATATCCGAATCCGTATCCGAAACCGATGTAATTTTATTCCTATATATCCATAACATCCCTGATGTACATATGTATAAGCATTACAGATCAAGGGTGCCGCTCTACGGCAAAAATGCATACCAATTTTATAACCTAGTACCATATACGAACCTTGCGAACCGAACTGCGGAACGTACAGTTCCGACTCTTCCTAAGCATACATATACGTTTACGAAATGAGACTTTATTAGAAAATCAACCAAATCTGATTTCCAACAGCCGACGATTTATTTACTGGTTTATGTACCACAAGGAGAAATAACACACAGATTAAATAGAGGAGAGAGGGCGACACAAAGATTCAATCATAATTGTAATTTTATATATATATAATCTGTGTCATGTATTATTTTTATAGCACATTTATTCATTCTGTGTCTGGGTATAATAAAAATATCTATATAAGTATTAGTATTTGTATTTTATCAGCTTCCCGGTCACCACAGTGCCGGCACTGGCTAGTTAGGGATCGGATGTCCGTGTGAGTGTTGGGAGATATTATTATTATTATTTAGGTACATGTTGAGGTGTGCCCGCAGCGAGTCGCGCTCGGCGGTGAGCGCGGCCAGCGCCTCCTCGTGCTGGCGGTCCGTGAAGTCCAGCCGACTGCGCAGCTGCAGCGCCAGGTGCGACTTCTCGCGCAGCTCGCACTGCAGCTCCTCCAACAGCTGGAAACCTATTAACACCGTGTACACTAGTAATAAGCGGTAAGCCTAGTGGTCTGATATTCATACTCCCACGCCAGTGGGGCTGGGTTCGGTCCTGGCGCGCACCTCTGACTTGTTACCACTACTACTTGATATTACTATTAAGATACGATATTATATTACTTACTAGCTTTTGCCCGCGACTTCGTCCCGCCCCCGTCCCCGCAATTCCCTTTGGAGGTAGAATTTAGTAAAATGTGTGTTTAGTTCAGTTCGACGTATCGCTACATATATTATTATATATATAAAGCTTCCTCTTGAATCACTGTATCCATTAAAAAAAAACCGCATCAAAATCCGTAGTGGCGTAGTTTTAAAGATCTATACATGGGGACATGGATATCACATACATGGGGACAGACAGCGGAAAGCGACTTTGTTTTATACTATGTAGTGATAGATTACAAATAAGGTCTAACAACATCCCTGTGATATAATGACCAAACAGATTATTGTATGCCAGATTCATAATCAGTAACCCCCGCTGGCCGCAGCTCAACTACTCAGTGTAAATATGCCTTATATGTGACAAACCTTTGAGAGAGAGAGAGAGAAAAGATATTCTTTGAATTGTAACTGTCATTTGGGTATATATGTCTAAAAATACTAATACTAATATGTAGCTCACCGTCCGTGGAGATACCGGAATCCGAATCGTGAGGTGCTTGTCCACATTTCAAGTTAAAACTGTAATAAGATACAATGACAACAATTATATGTAACCAGGGTACTGTCGATAACAGTTGTGCAAATAATTACGTAATTGAATAATTAAATAAAACGAAAAACTGTCTGAAGATAAGCGATAAAATGTACAACAATTTCTGATCACAGATTAAACTGAATTGTCAGTCTGGCCTCATGGTCGAGTGGTAACAGACCATGACTGCAAAACTGGAGTTTGCGAGTTCGCTTCCCATCCGGGACAAACATTTGTGTGACGAGTGCATTTGTTTGTTCTGTCTCTGGTCATAATAAAATATCTAATGTATATGTGTGTTTATCAGCTGTCCGGTTACCATAACACAGGCATTCGATTGCCTAATTTGGAATAGGATAGCTGCATGTGTGGAATGGTCCTCAGATATTTAAAAAAAAATCTTCATTTGTGGCACAAATTGCCAAGAACAACAATAGACATATCGTGATGTAATCTACATTTATGCTGAAACAATTTGACTGTGATGAATCCAAAAAAATTGTGAAGCTTTCAAGTTGCTATATTATCCCAATGATTGTATTGTATTTGGCACTCGGTGCTTTCTGCCTATCCCGTTGGGGACCTGGCATGACAGTATGTTGTTGTTGTTGTTGTTGTTGTTGTTGTTGTTGTTGTATTGGGGAAATCCTAATTGTAGTTTTATCGAAAGACATTCCTCTTTTATGAATCTGCTTCAGCATAAAATGTAGATCTATTGATGTGAAACATTAAGGAAGTTGAACTATGATATTAAATATTATAACGATTATTATTGAAATTCAAAATAGTTAAATATTTTAATAAAGGTATAAAAAGATGTCCACGATACCTCTCTTCCAAGTCAACTTTTATCTTCTGACTTTCACTGTACTCGTTGAGCGCTGTTGCTAGTTTAGTTACCGTTATTTCAGGGTTGCTCTGGTCGGGGTCTAGCAATGATCTCAAGTAGCTGTATTCGGCCCTGAAATAGACTTTTTTTATACAGAAAATGTACCAAATATGAACATAATCTAGTTACCATTGAACCAACACTAAGTCAAAAATGTGCACACTTGTTCTTGATAATTTGAATTTGTGGAAGTTGATTACATTGCAATGTTGAGAAAAAGAGTAAAAAAATCGCTTATTTGTAGTCTTACATATTTGTCTGTGTGTATATGTGAACAGCTATAGATATTTCAGACTGATGTCACCCGCTTATACTGTAGTGTTCAAGTTTCTCATCACCCGTGCAATAAACAAGGAAGTCTAAAATTAAATCTGTTGGAAAATAACTAAAACAACTCCAGGCTAACGTTCCACATTCGTATTGAGGGCATACAGAAACATAATTCGCTACATTATAACCTGACTTCATGACGCTTTATTAGAACATTGAACATCCAATAATAAGCACGTAAGAAAATATCTATACGTGTGACAAATTAGTCAATAATGTGTACTCACTTGTTAGTTTTTACGAACGGCGCGAACTTATCCATCAATTCATTAACGCAAATTGTATCGGAGCTTTTGGCACCGCAGTAGTCAAAAATCTGGATGGCTGTTACAATGTATTCTGAAATAGATTTGCAGTTCATTAATTACAACGTTTAAGTAATATACCAACGCGTAGTCACATAAATAAAACTGTTTCTATTAAAACTCACCGTCCATACTTGTGTCGCCGTCTTTATTCATATTTGTCAGAAATAATTCAGACATTGTTAAATAATAAAAAATAGCGTAATAATTATTACGCGTGCGCTTAAACGGTCACTGTTATTTATTTTTCATTAGCCGAATCTGAATAAATTCGTTACGCTAGATCGAAGTACTAAAATAGTTTTGTTATAAAAACGGTTTAACATTTATAGTGCTGCGACTATGACTTCAAATATTCTGTATTTTATCGATATCGATAAGGCTCTTGCTGAAAGTAACATTCAACTTTTTATTTTATTGATCCTGAAGTCACCTGGTATTTTTCTACTGTTATTACTCGTGTTTACTGTAATCCTTATTTATTGGAGGGTGTACTTGTGTACCAAGAAAGACCACGCCTCGTTAATGTTTGTATTTTTCTTTCTCCGATTAGTATTGCCAGTGAATTTTTTTTTTTTTTAAATAAAAATAACAGGTAGTGATAGAGAGTTTCATGGTTCTTCATAAAAAATAGCTTCATGTCTCTGTTAATATTACTATTACATGTTTGGTAAAGTATTTTTTTTTGTTACATTACGAAGTGTGGTGTTGATATTGATAAAAGAAACGGAGAATCAATGTATTAATTTATTCTTTGCTGTTATGACTTTCTGGAAGGAAAACAGTCATTTTTTGGAGTTTACTCCTTAAGAAACGATTTGAGTTATAAGGCCCGGTTCGGAAATTTTATGAGTAGTAAAATCGAGTGTAACGGATGTGACGTCAGTCGCTTATGGCGACTAACTACTCTATGGCATCGTTTCCTGCCTAATTTTAGATTTAATTTCTGGTAGAACACTTGGAACGACTAGATATGGTATGGATTTTGTTTTTGGTTTTGACTTATCGTTTTAGAAGATGCGTTTATTTACCCTCGTTTTCTATTCGATATGTAACATAATTATCGTTCGTAAGGAGTATCGTCGTGCGTCGGAGCTGACACACACACACACTATTTTTTGTCAGTACGTTTGGTCTTGTTATTGCAAATTTTTCAAGGCAGATAATGGCAATAATTATTACATATCAATCAAAAATTATCTTGACATTTTCATTAATTTTATGTCCTATTGTTATGGAGAGTTGATAACGAATGAATATTATTAATTATACATCGATCACAATTAGAAATTCTGTCAAATAAGACCTGAAATAATGTCAGCTTTGAAAATTAAAAATAAACCATGAAATTTAAATTATAATTAAAATTTAATACATAAAAAATATTCACTATTTGTTTTTAATATTCAAATTAATTTTTTTCTGAATATAAAAGCTTTTTTTGATTTAATTTATAATAGCTTTCATAACACAGAAACAAGAAACATTTCGAAATAAACAAATAGAACAGCACAAATGTTTAAATCATTTATTAATAAAAAGTAGGAAAATACAGTATTCAAAAAGTTTATATCTATACGACTACAGCTAACTGTGGCTAGATTATTATCGTACTCTTATTGTATTGAGGATTTCCACTAATCCACTGTGAACCTTTAGGACGGCGAGCTTCGTTTCGATCATTGTAAAGTCACTTAGCTCCATCTGAAAGTGAATAAAAATTTAATTTAAGAACCAATTATTACGACATAGGTACTTTTTTATTATGAACATTCTAGAACTAAACTAGATTGCATTCTCTTCTTATTTATCTTGAATATTTGAAAAAAAACTTTGCTTGAAACCATATCATTATGAGAGGAGAGCCGTATTCAGTTGTGGAACAATAAAAAACTAACAATTTAGATCCTATGTTGAACATATGTTATTCGCTTTGTTGTTAGCCGCTATTCGATGTAATTTCTTCACCTTTCATCCCACCACCATGAAAACTAGCGTGACAATTATTTATGGATCACTGCATAGTATAAAACAAAGTCGCTTTCCGCTATCCCTATGTCCCTATGTACGCTTAGATCTTTAAAACTA
>DWDX01005102.1:0-10872 GCA_018245675.1 Agara michaeli | reverse complement strand
CGTAACTGGTGAAATGTGGGGGTGTACTACACTCCTCTGCCTACCCCTTAGGGGATTACAGGCGTGATGTTACGTAACTATAATTTTCATGAACTACTTACTTACAGTTAATTACATAGTCGATAATATTTCTTCAAAAATATATATTCACATGAAAACAAGTGAGGTTCACAAGTTTTTGCTATCCCTACCTGTTACAGAAACAAAGTTGCGCTGCCAAGGCAACATATTAGTCCCTGTAGCGACAAAACAAAATATTTGTCTGTCCTTTTGTAAGGTGTTTTGTATATTTACAACAATGCATCTTATTTGTTTGATAATCTTATAATATACATATTATAGGCATATATAGGTATTTTATCTTGTAGATACGACACAACGTATAGAAATACATTAAAGTATTTGTAGAAATGTAGTAGTACTTCTAATTGTATTTATTGGCAGGAGTTTTTAAAATGCTTCAAGACTACTAACACCCTACTGATGGAAAAAGGTCCACTTTGATATCAGACTCAAATATCTCAGTTATTTCCGACGGTCCTAAATGTTAGTTTGCACTTCCATGTCTTTTGTTCAAATGCTTCGTTATGATATATGTATTTGGATTTTGAGGTGAACCAATAATAAGGGTCCTCACGATTATTTGAATTAATTTCTTCTATTACATTAAAATGCAAACTTTTTAGTTCTTCTACGTGATTCATCTTGTTCATTTTTGTGTTCATTACAGGTATATCTGCTAAATAAGGACTATACAAATAAGTTTCACGCTGTTTGCTGAAGATACGCAGCAATAAACAAAACCATATAAATTACGGCCTTACTTACGAAGAGAGCCCTTTCTACGTTTAAATCTCAATTGCATTTCAACGGATGCTTTGTCTGGTTCCTCTTTGACGTGTTCGAAATATAATAGAACGGGTGGAAAAAATCCAACAGCCATAACACTGTTACTGACCGTTAGTGAATAAGGTTTATCTTTAAGCCGGCAGTAACTAATTTCCGCGTTGTAATCGAGACCGACCGTTAATCCATATTGAAACGAACACTTTTTGCGTTTCGCCGCTGTACGAACTTTTTCTAATAGATTTAAAAATCGAAAAGTTGTGGCTGAAAATTTTTTTGCAGTTTCAATTTAAACATTTTTAGTAACTTTTGTTCACGTGTTTTTTTTCCCGCCTTTTTCGTTTTTGCTGGCTGTACGTGCAATGTCAAGGCAATTTTTTATCACAACTCTTTCTATTTTAGATATATCAGCAACGATAAGGCTATACGTTTGTTTGTTATTTAAATGTTTAGGAAAAGTAAAATTAGTTTGTTACTGACGTATGTTTATATGTATATGTCCTTGTTTGCACGGATGTTTGTGTAACGTTCTTCGCTCATTATGATTAATGAGACTAGATTATTTAGTTTTAGTGTAATACGAGAAACGTGAAACCGAAAAAAATTTAAATTTGGAACACATAACTTTAACTTAAATTATCTATACGTGCATGACTTCTCAAACAGTAATGTATCTGTAACTTACACAGCGTTCGAAGTTTTTATATTAGTAAAAACAAATTCGATAAAGTTGACTAAATGCTAACCATGCAGTTATCGAGCGAGAGGTAAGTAAGGTGAAGTCTACTAAATTTAGTCGCTGTCGATTCCTTGACTTTTAACTTTAAGTCGGCAAAATTTCTCCGCCCAAGACCAAGCTGATGTTGGGCGGGCGGTCTCAATATGAAAACTTGGAGCCGCCCAAAACACTGCACTATTAAACGTGGAGATGAAAGTCGTGTTTAAGTTTAGAACTACTTTAAGATAGCACGTTAGAATTTTAAAGTAAAAATTCTTAAGTTGGAATTTTAGTAAAATTTTTAAGTCACCTTTATATTTTGAGCAGAATTTAAGATGAATGTTATTATTACCTGTTGAATGAATGCTTTATATTAACACTGTTGAAAGTTGTTAAATATTCAGTGTTGAATCATTTAAAATAGAACCAAATCCAAAATAGTAAATACTATCTACAATAGAAGAAGAATGAATATTTCTATTTCTTTATCTGTTGAAAAATGATTTATACCGATAACAATGTACTTGGCATTTGTTAGAAAAACACAAAACAAATACATAAGCATATACCGCCCGCGGTTTAATACATATGATATATTTAATGCATTAATTTTAAAATAATGGTAATTATACTTCCTATAATGGCAACAACGAGGTAACAAAATTTATTCTAACCACTTATGGTTATTGAAAACTTGTCTAAATTGTTACATCGTTCGTTTATTACCTGTTTTAGTGCCCCTTTTTTATTATATTTAGCAATTAGATTACGTTATACATATAATTATCGTGCACATTTCATAAATGTCTCGATTTAAAAACATTAGTTCAAATAGAAATATATTTTGCATTAAAAATAGGTTTTTTAGATAGGCAAGGCTATTTATATCAAAGTAGATAATTCTTTTATATAAATTTATTAATAAAAAAAGCAAACATTAACCAAGTATGCTTCATATTTCATGCAAGACGTGCACGTCTTGCATGAAATATGAAAATAAGAACTTTTAAAAGCTTTTGAGAGAGCCGCCACAAATTATTATTACTAATTATTAGACATTAAATTTTAATTAAAGCACCGTATAATTATGAACCTTATCTTAAATACCTATATACAGTATAGTCTATAATATAATTACTCAGCCCGATTTCACACTGTGTAATTACGGAGCCAAGGCTTTAAAACTGCTCGATAAAGGCGAGTGCAAAAAATACGTAATAATTTACATAAGGGAGCACGCCACCCGAGATTCAATCTCCTCATAATTATGTTACCGCTAAAGCAACGCACACACGATTCAAACATTACTGGTGAGACAAATGTTGTATGTGCTGCAAATCAGAAGCTTGCTTCTGTGATCCGATTTAATGGATGCGGTAAGGACATTGACACACGAAACCAGCGCGGTCAATTAGGTTTGACGGCCAACGGAGCATCTGACCGTTGAGGTGCCAGTAATTAAATTTGAAACTGTCTCGGCTAAAATAACTATTGCCTATGTTAAGGGTAGAATAAGATATCACTGTATTTACGTATCTGCCAAAGATACTAGTTGAAAATTAACTTATACAAACATTTAAAGGCGAACAGTCGCACGCCATGTGTAACGTCTCCAACGTAGCTTGAAAAAACAATGCGAATGATAGCATCAACATGCGAGAACACGTTTTACACATAAGTGTTTGTAATTATGCAAAACTTTGTGTACAGCCTTGAACTTATTATACGTGAACAGCTATAGTGCTACAGTTTTTATTATTGATGTTTTAACAACGTTTGACAAAGTTTAAGTAAGCGGTACGTAGCGAGTTAATGCGAAAATTATTTAAGCGTTCGCAGGTAAAAACATAATTATTACTGACCGAAGCAGAAATCAGGTCCAGAAATCCTAAACGACATATTCAAATACATACAGCGGATTGAGTTTTTGACTATCGAAAAATAATGAAATAATAAATACGAAAATTATTTGACATCCATTCACAATAATTCCTAGCCCGTATACTACTAATGTTAGTTTTGTCTTTCATAGCGATATTGGAATATCCAATGCTTAAATTAGATCCCGTCAAACAGAACTCATTACATGTGAAGCAACTAAGCATCATATCGTCATCAACATGTCATGAATATGGATAAGCAGACGAATCTCCTTTTATCTACGTTTGGGAAAAAAGTTATTAATATCTCATTACATATGTATATGATGTGTATAAGGGAAAGGAAAAACAAGAAATAGTAAATCAGTAGAATCAAATAAGTACGCATGAGGATAATAATGTTAATAGAGACGTCAGAGACAGACTTAAGAAGTTATAATTATACTTAAGACGACAAATTCAAGTCTTAATTAAGTTAAACTAACTCTCTCAAATGTCCCAATTCCGAGCTCGGCTGACGCGAGGAAAGTTATCGGGGTTTCAATGAAAATTTATTAGTCCGACAACTATTTGTCAAAATTGTCCCCAAAGGGGTCAAAGTGGAATTTCAGCGAATATCAAGTTGAACGGCCAATTTATTTAAAGGACCAACGAACTGTTGGGCCGTTGAAATATGTCCGAATTTTGCATGTGAAACTTTAAAATTTAAAATACGCCCGTAATTATGTTCGGGATTGTTGAAGCGTTAACGCTCTTTACGTTACCATTTCATATAAATGAACATTCCATTCGAATCAACTTTGATACGTGTGACGCGACTTCGACTCGATGGCGTGGTTATATTAGGTTATCTACATTAGATATTGCAAAATACACCTAATTATTTATTTATTTAATGTTAATTATTACTATTTAATTATTAGACGGCAAACTGTAACTTTACTAAAATCGGAAGCAATGAAGTAAATCGTCCAAGATATATGTATTTTAAAACCAGATGCAGAAACATTTCCGCTTCTTGAATACACTCTCTGTAATTCTTTTTAGTTGCACGAGCATGTACGACTTGACACAACAAACTGTTGCCTGCATTTTATTTTTCGAACAGGCGACCGCTGCCAAGTGTTCCAAGGCGGGCTGTTTCGCGGTCTACCAACTCGGCTGCATCGACGGCGACTTTAAACTCACATAGATTTTTACTTTAAACATTCACAATATTACTGTTCATGGAAATAGGAAATAGTTGCAAGTCTACAGTTATTACTTTAGCAAAAATATACTGCAATCATTTATATTTGCATTGTGGCGTAGATCAATATAACTTCAGATAATAAAACACTCGCTTCAGGTTAAACTTATATAATGTATATTGAAAACTAGTTTGGTGCGACTTGAAGAGCGCCCGCTCCTAGACAACTTTCTTGTTTGCTTACACCCATTCTATTTCTTCCTCCTTTTTAAATGCGACGCTTTGCATGTCGGTTACGATCGAGGTGGTCTGTTTTAAGAGCAAACCGTTTGGGACTTTCTCAAATAGAAGCTTATTGCCTTCGAACGTCGGATTGTTCTTTTAACGTAGCTCCTTCGGGAACCGTTCGGCAATGTCTATTTCCAATATTATAATGGACTCGAACTCGCCGAAAAGTAGCAGCTACCTAAAAGGCAATAAGCGTAAACAAGACTCGGGTAAAGTTCGTTTGGAAAGAGGTTCACAATATTCAAAACAGGGGGAGGTTTAATGATATTCATGAATGTTAAAGCGAAGCTCCGTTGTGAAATGTCGCTTAGACTTGTAAGTTACAAAACAATGACACTAACTTAAGCCCGGGATGTAAAGCCGGTGCTATCTTCATTTGATGGCGTACATAAACAACAGCCTGCCTTTATTACCACGCCGCAATTTCGCATTATATTTCAAAGTTTTCAACTCGCAAAACTTTGATTCGAGCAGACGGAGGTCGTAACGAAGTATCACCTTATAAAGTAGGATCCCATCTACTGCAGTATCCGTAATTCACTTAAATTCAGAGCTAACGAGACAACTTCGGGCGTTCTTATCGCCGCCATCCCGACCTGTCCGAAACTTTAAACAAATAACTAACTGTTAAAGAAAGGAAAACAAATTCGTGGATCAACTTATATAAGACATCCGGAAATGAGTCCACAGTCTAACTGCTTTAAGCGAAATATCCTTTACAGTACAAGAAATAAAAGCATAAACGTGTTGCTTTAACGCAAAATGAAATGACGTCCAGTCCGCAAACGGAAAGAGAATAAATTAAAAGTAAGGATTCGGCCCATTGTTGTTTTTGCACTCCCGTCTTTTTGTGTATGTTTTTCATAAAGAATGCTTAAATGTGTTTCGTTGAAGATAAAAATGGATGTTGCGTTCGAGGATGGCAGAATGATAATAAGTTTTACGTCTGTTTGCATCTTATTTCACTTTAATACCGCCTTTTAACACAGTCGACAAGGAAGCGAGTAATGAATTCAAAAGGAGTTGTTGAACAATTTTGTGTAAAAGATCTTCCACCCGAAACCTTAATTCGGATGCAGCGAGCCTATTTTGCTTGTCCACTTCGCTAACAAACAGTGCGGTTATAAATTCTTTGGACGGGGAAGAGAATGACATTATGATCCTGGCTCATATATCACAATTTCCAACGGCATTGGCTCCATGTTTTAACCGAGCTACGCCGTAGGTACACGCGTCGTTATCTCAACGTGCAGCCAGCAAACGTTCTTACCGACCTTTAAAAGGTATCGCATTAATAACAAGTCTAGACTCGCATGATAGTCCAGATTTCACTTGCATTTTTATTTTCCTTCTATGCAAATGTTTATCGTCTGCGTAAAGATGATTTGTTTATATCATTATCATGTCTCATAGCCTCATTTAGAGTTGCCTACGGTCTTACAAATTCCTTTTCATAGATATAAACGCTCACAAATAACTGCATACTTACGATAAATTCTGTAAATAGTTATTTATTAAAATATACTGCATGATCATTTGTTAGTAGCGTAGCTACCACTACTATACCACGACCATTAATAGCTGTTAAGTTTCACATGAATTTATTGAAAACGAACGCGTCAGCCGAGTTCATAACAAAACGTACAGCTGGGTACAATTTTCCATTTCGAAATGCTTTACTTGGGCCACTATAATTTAATATTACACGAACGGTACTGGCGTTGTTCGGTGGGGCTTTGCTTGGATTGCGAAAGTGAATAATTTGACTATGGAGATTTAGTCGGAGCCGAGCGGCGGGCACGGCGGACGGCTTCAATGCAATTTATTCGCAATAGGGGCGATGGCATACGCGATGGTTTTTGCAAGCGATTTGACGATTAGGTCGCGGAGAGATTTGCTAACCAAACGAGTCAATTTTGCGGAGATAGAAAATGCAAATGCTTTTCGTCGGAACGTTCACAACTTTGTTCTTGACGACCGGCGAACATCGTATGTAATATGTGATGCACGGATAAAAACATGGCGAAAACATGCAAAGATACGATTGCCGATAACATTTTATACGTAACCTTAATTTCGTTTAACAAAGACGTCTAATAAAATTGCAGTCAATAAGATATATTTAACAATAGTCTGATCAGTGCCTCTACCTCTAAACTAGCAGCGTTGCCACAAAGTGATATATAACATGCATTTATCTGTAATACTGAAGCTGTTTCGCTAAATTGAGATAGAGCCTATTACCGTTGCGGTAACGTCTTCGGATCGAGTCTGAATCGTGTTTTCTCGTCAATTACCAGCATTGCTGCATCGCGTAGACTTGAAGTTTAGAAACTGAATCTTATAACAACGGCGTTCGTGCTTTACGTTAGCTTCTAACTTCAGGCTTTATGGCATGTTACATAGCAGCAAAGTTTTATGGGGCGATAACTGGCGAATATTAACTACTACATCTATCTATCTATCTATACCGTCACGCGAGATCGCTACGGGGTAGCCAGAAAGCACCGAATGCCAAATATCTCTGTACTTACAAACCCGACGTGCTTCATCTACATTAATCACTCTCGTTTTCAAGAGAAACAATATTATTTTTCGTGCATTTTCAACTATTGATACAGCGCCGTGGAAGCTCTCGAGAGGCTAGATTTATTCCGTCGCAACCTCTTTATATACACAAACTCATAAAAGTCGCACTGCTTGTGTACTTGTTTATAATATTATCTATTCATCTTTATAGGGTATGCTTGGGTTTGGTAAAGCTTATTATTACATACAGTTAAAAACCGACATAAAGGTTTGTAAAGAAATGTTCCCGTCTTTCCTCGGTTGCAGTAGTGGCTAGGAGTAGCGCCTACAAGGAACAATAGTCAGACAACAGTATGGAATAATATCCAATTTTTTGAAATCAATCGTAATTATTAGTGACGTATCGGCCGCATAAGCCGCAGCCACAGGCCGCAGTCGCAAGCCGCAGTCGCAATCGTTCCATTATACAACACGATTTTACGAAATGTTCTGTTTTTTAATTTCAACCGTGTGGTTGCGGTTTTCTATCGGCTTATGACTAACGCGAATATTAGTCAGATCAGACTACTTATTTTTCTAGTCAATAAACAATAGTTTAATGTTGTCTATTGTTAATTTACATTTAGTTACAGTTTAGGTATATAAGATATATTTTGTGCATGTATCATTTACTAAATAATCGTTATTCAAATACACTTGGATGTAACTCTATTCTCTCCCACTGCTTCGGCACTGGGGAAATATTGTACGAAAAAAATTGGAAAATCTTACATTTCCAGCAACATACTCGGTAGTAGCCACTCGGCGTTGTAACCGAGTTACTCGGCCTATTACGAGTAGTTGAGAAATCACCGAGGATACCGAGTACCCAGCTTTAAGCAGTTCTCGGTCTATTCCTAGCTAAAAACAGGCACAAACCGGTATTATACGGAAATTATGACAATAAACAAATGTACCATATTGTACGTCACCAACTGTCATAGTTTGTATGCAAGTAATTGTTCATATACATATATAGCTGACACGTGTTTGTTTGCGTGAACGACGTCAGAATATCAATGCGGTGGCAGGCCGGCGGTGAATATTTAAGAAGCGGCACAGACACACATAACATCGGGATTTATTATGATAATAATAATTGGGACAATTTCACACACAGCTGTCTATAGTTAAGGCTGGAGAACTGCGAAACAAAATTATATTATCTGTAATATAATACTTAAATTGTATGCAGTCAACAAACAACGACTGGCCTCGTGGTCGAGTGGTTAGAAACCCTGACTGCAAAACTGGAGGTCGTGGGTTCGATTCCCATCCAAGACAAACATTTGTGTGATGAGCACATTTTATTGTTCTGTGTCTGGGCGTAACAAAAATATCTATATGAGTATTATATCGTATGCATGTTTATCAGCTGTCCGGTTACCATAACACAGACATACAATTGCCTAATTTGAAATCAACCGGGTGTGGAATTGTCATCAGTTATTGAAGAAATTAAAGAAAAAAAGTAAATGTGCTCAATACACCACTTTTGTGCGAGGCAGGAATCGAATTGGCGACCGGCCGTTTTTTTTAAGAGCACGGTTAGTGATATACGAAGCAATTAGGGCGATTTATACGTAAAGGAATTTTAAATGAAATTCCAATCAAAGCAAAAAGTTTATTAACATTTGAACATTATACTCGTAAGTAGGTTCATACGTTTCTCGTATTCAAAGGTCAATGCACTCATAGCGTTATTCATATTTTCATAATTGAACGTAACATATTCATAAACGAATTAACAATTGGAATTTCATTACTTTACAAAACAATTGAGACGCCAACAATTAAAACCCCACTTTATATGGAGCCCTGCTTAACACTGAGCGTATTAAACTATTTGAAATGAATATCACAGATGACTTATATGTAGCTAGCTCCGTATAATCCGGCAATCAATATTTAGGTTTCATAACAACATAATAAGCGTTTGTTTTACTATCAAATTGTATAGGCGTAAGTTCAGCGACCGGTGGTGCTCAAACTTTTTGTAGATGCAAATACAGTTTCGAGATTATGTATGCAGATTATGATATCTACTGATTTGTATTCACATATTATGTTATAATACTGACTTAATAGCACGTAAATAACTAGTTAAAGTAATCAGTGAGAAAAATATTTTATTAGCTTATAATAAATTTATTCAAAATTAGTTAATATTAGTACGTATAATTTTTTCTAACCGACAAATTACCTCCACGGTAAATTTACGAGTGTTAATATAATTAGCTCCTTTATACAATAAATCACTTCTCATAATAATTTATAACAAGTTACTAACCTAGTATAATAGTTGCTACCACTACTTGTAATTTAAGTTTACAATAAATGATTCTATTTTAATTTTATTCGAGATCAACTTTGAGCACAGCTAGTATACACAAAAGAATATTGATTTAGTTGTGTGTAAGCATGTGTGTATGTAGCCAACCATTTACACACACTCCACGGTCCATATATACACACTCATAATAATAATACACTCCGAGTTCGTTCAACCACAAACCTTGATGTTATCACGGTTTTGCGTTGTCTATAAAAGTTTATTTTTAGCAAGTGCCAGATGGATGACAGTCGGGCATTCATAGGACAGAGGGCCCTATGGCGCAAATAATACTGTCATACCTATTTCTGGCTTTTAGCGGCGACAAAAAGCGTTGCGCATCAAAAATATCGAAAAATACACGCATTAGCAAATGCGATAACATCTCTCAGCCATGCTTAGTTCCGCGAAATTGCTTAACTTTGATAGACATCGGTTATAGCTACTTGCATCAAAAACATCGATAGAAAATCGATTCTTTACGTCAAGTCACTGATTGATGGAGACGTTTGAGTATCAATAAATCCAAGGTGTTTTAGGACTTATTTAGAAAACCAAATGCGTTGTGTAGGTGTTGTACCGTTGCTTTTTATTTATAATAATAATAACTCTGCGAGGCCAAGTTTGACAACAGCGTGTATATTTTTATTTGCGGTAAATTATTTTTATACGCGGGAATAGAAAATGAGGCGCAACAAGTTTTTTGTTCAACTTTTTTTTGTTTTATCTTTTAGTTATCTTCGTTATTGTTATATGTATTTAAATGGAATATTATTTTAAATGATACTGTATTTAATAATGATTTTGTTTGAATATTTAAACGTTATTATCTAGGTACGTAAATATTTTTCTATCTTCTTACTATATATTAATTGTTAGGTTAGACATTTTATCTTATCAAACGGGGAAGGCAGGAATTTATCTTTTTAATATGTATTAATTTGTATATGTAAGTCTGTTACAGTCACTGGCTGACGGAGGAGTCAAGAGTCTCCGAAACCGGCGCGTATGCATGAAGAGAATGATGAATGTAGACGAAGCGCGTCAGGTT
>DWDX01005101.1:0-10872 GCA_018245675.1 Agara michaeli | reverse complement strand
GGACTTAAACGTAACTGGTGAAATGTGGGGGTGTACTACACTCCTCTGCCTACCCCTTAAGGGGATTACAGGCGTGACGTTACGTTCGTTCATTGTGGTGAATTGACGTGTATTTCCTTATTTAAAACCGAGCGCCAAAAACAATAGCTTGTCTGCTTGTCTCCTTATCAACACACGTCACATGGAGCTCGAAAACATCCGTTTACATCCGGAAGTTGCGATCGACGCGTTATTTTATTACATAGAATGCACATTGTGCCCTCATATTGTTCGGTAAGTTACCACGCTCCATAGATAGTGCAATGTAATTTAAGTAAGCGCTTATCGCGCCGGGAGCCGTGAGCTTTTAAAAGTGTATAAATAAAGCTTTATCGGGAGCGGGGCACCCGCTGCGTCTGCCATATCTTGTACAATAAATATCAGTGTTACTAGAACCGTAGCTTGATGACGCTGACACACATTAAAGAATTAGTCGGGAACATTTATAACTTATCTTTACTTATATTTTCACAATATATTTTTTTTGGTGCATCCTAATTTTATTCATTTAACAATTTCTTTAAAGCTTATTTTGATTCTTTCCAGATTATACATCGAATCGAAATGGGAATTTTACCAGAAAAAGTACTTGAGAACCGAAACACTGAAATTGAACTACAAAATATAGAATGACATTATGTATGCTGATATACATATGTATGATTTCAAAGACATTATGACTATTGCACCTAGGTTTTATTAATTTAATTTATTTAGTAATTGCGGTTCTCAAAGTTTGGATTAGTACCTTTACAGTCCGAAACCGATTAATGAAATAATTGGCATTTGCAGACTAGGCCAATATAATTGTACGATTTTCTAAGCATCGTTTCATAATTACATATTAAATTCAATGAATAAATATGATAAAGATTAATTGCATATAAAAATATTAAGGTTTAATTAATGAACAAGTATTATTCTCTTAAAGTGACGTTACTATCGGAAAATGGATGCGATAATGCTTTGTCAACAAAATAAGCTATTGTCTAACAAAACCGCTAACTCAATTATAGGCTTATTCACTGCGAAGTATTAGTGACTGGCCCTCGGTAATCCTATACAGTTAACGAGATCACATTTCTATTGCACTATAATATGTTCCAATATTTATCGGCATAACATCAGTATCATTAACAATTTTATCGTTCCAATGTCGATCATGGCTCTCACCGTCAGAAAGGATCCTGGCACCTTGCACCTGGCACCGACTGGCTTTGACTTTTCGGGTGTGCCTACGTGTGTTTTATAAATTGAAAATTAGATATCTATCGCTATGAAGGTGAACGAAAACATCATGTAAGGAATCATGCACACTTTAGCGATATCTATAATATTCCTTGGGGTGTGTGAAGCCTGCTATTTCCATCTAACCTGCGTATTAGACAAGGACGCGAAATTCTTATTCCGTATCCAACAGTGGAACAATAAAAAGGGTTGAAAAATATGAAACCATCAAACAGAGACCAAACGAGAATTTCAAAAATTCTCGCAATGAACAATGTCTGCAGTAACGTTTAATCACGAACAGCAAATATTTTTCAATATACTATGTATGTCGTCTATATGTATAGCATTGTAAATCGCGCTGTAGTTCACGCGAACGCAGTATCCGACACAAGCTATTCACTTTTATGACGCTTGTTTACGTAGGTTAAATTAATAAGTATGCTTCAGACCTCCCCGCTTGCGGGGGGAGACCCGTATCTACTGCGCTAGCAGTGGGTTACGGATAGGTCGTTAGCAATATTGTTACTTATACGATCTTAATATAAACATATCGCTTCCAATAGTCGAAGTTATTTCACGTCACTGGCTCTAATAGTAAGTAATAATAAAAGTTAATTTTTTTGAATAAAAAAGTTCTATAACTATTTAAGGTATTTTTTATAGTTTCCAAAACGGTTAAGATTATTAAAACTAAATAATTATTTATATGAAAACACGCTCGCCCAAGATGCATGCTGTTTTTTTTCCGTCTCTTTTATTGGTGCTCTGGTGGACTTGGCTCGGCTTTTCATAATCAGAAGGTATTATGCGATAGTCTACCACGCTGGCCAGGCACGCGGACTTATCACACCCCAGAAACATTATATATTTTATAACATACTTTAATGTTCTATGTGTATCGAGGTAGTTCTCTTAACAGGTATTTAATGCGTTTAAGCCGACAATAGCTATGCAAAGCAGCGATATCGGCAGACAATATGCGACGTACCCTATCCAGACATGGGATTATGTTTCAGTAACACATACACTGTTTCAGGATGCTATTAAACAGTGTTAGCTAATATAATCACTAAAAGCCCTCTCGGATAATCTACCCCAGAGCAGCCTGTATAAGCTTCGCAAGTGTAGGAAATCAGGGAATTCAGTCGAACTTCGTTTGTATTCGTGTATACGAGTATGTATTTGTGAGTAGTAGAAATAATTGTGTGGAAGTTTAATTCGATAATAATTTAAATTAATAATATTTAGGACAATTCCAAACACATCTATCTGATTCCAAATTAAGCAGTCATATAGGAACCCTGGATAGCTGATTTTCCGTACATATATATAGACACGAACTATATACCTATTTATATTACGCCTACACGCAGAACAAACACAGTATTGTTTGTCCCGGGTGGGAGTCGAATCCACAAACTTCGGCTTAGCAGTCAGGGTCCTAACCACTAAACAAAGAAGCCTATTAAACATGAATGTATTGTGGCTATAAATGTATGTACTTATATAAGAGCATGTATGTAATGTAAATTACAATAATAACGTAACATTATAAGACAAACAAAAACTGTCTTAATTTTACTAAGAGAATTGGAACGTTTCTTAACACAGTTAACGTAGATTCAATAATGATTACGTGTCGTGTATTACATTATATCTGAAATACGGTTATTATGTATAACAATACGCGATAGTTTTAAGCCAGTCTGTGAGGCGAATAATGTCCGTGCGACGCATTCAACAGAGCAAACATAATATGGGGCGCCTCGTAGCGATACCCGGATTAACATGCACTATCCACTAAACAAAGGTATGCCTTTATCTAGTGACTAGTGTGTTAAATAAATTTGTAATAAACATTATCATGTTCAACATAAATTGATCCTTGTTAACAACTAACTACCTAGTTGTAAGTATCGGTGAAAACACGCCGTCGGTAAGTCCGTTGCTCTCACGGCACTATCAAAAATGTCCACCATATTTGTAGAGATGCTTCCATACTATTATATTATTTTCAATGAAACAATCGTAGACGTATTGTTTCGTCGACAGCTCGAGCGACAGGTACGGATACCGCGTAAGTACGTTCCGAGCACATGATGACATGCAACCGTTTAGATTTATACGGGTACAATCAAAGCCGTTTAAATGTATGTTCGAATTTTTGTTTTAATCTTTTAAACATATTCTAGACGTATGTACTTTTCTTTTCGTCATATCATGTATCTATCCATATATAGCAAAGTTTCCTTTACTGCGAATTCTCTTGTTCTTTTGCGTATGCAATGCGATTTCATTTATTTCGTTTATTAACTCATGAAACATACAGGTCATAATGTACATACGCTCATTTTTGGTTTTCGCTGCAGTACTGGACTAGACATAATATGGAAAGTTCGTTTAGCGTTTTAGCCAATATGCTAGGTTTATATTACATAGCAGATCCTGTGTCGACGTTCAAGTTACGTTATATCAAAACTTAGGGGCGTACACGTAGGAAATATCAGTTTTGGCACGTCATTGCACGAGTCGAGTTCCGCCCGCCGCCGAAACATATCGTGTTGTCACATATCAGCGCCGGCGTTTTAGCTACTGGAGCTTACTACAGCATTACTCGATAATATATCGCATATAATGTTAATGCTGTGCTGCCAAACAAAAAACAATGAGTCACATACAGTCATGAATATTACACTAAATCAAATACCACAACACACAGCAACAATTTTGCATTTTAGTTACAATTATATGTACAACAAAAGGTGACCTTGAAACGTTCGGATACCTAACACTGCGGCAGATTGTAAGCCATTTATAAAGTTAAGCAACAATGGACATCACTGACAATTAGATGAACGACCAAAAATATCAAATTTATATGAATGTTTATTATTTGCTAAGAATTTAAGTAGTCGCTTGCTATCTATCATAACGGTAGTTAAAACTTGTCCAAGGTTTTAATGCGTCTTTGAACATCTAACAATCCTGTACTTTTACCAATCCATGCTGAATTAAATGCATAGGAAGATACAAGATAGTCCCCCGTAACTGGCATTTACCGTGCGGAAATTGAGTGCGGTAGTAGTCCAGCACTGTGCATTTGCACAACAAGGCTTGTGACGGCCCGCTGAAAATAAACCACTGCGTTTGAAACGTATACTGGATTATATTCTGCAAGTCGTCTGCGACAACTACATATTTACTGGACAAAGTGATTTTCGCTATTTATATAGGCACTATACATTCGTTTTCGTTATTACTCAAACAGGTCAAAAAATCGATCCAGATGGGATGCACAGTTTGATGATGGAGCCGAAAGGCGTCCTAAAAGCGTGTTTAAACAAGGTTTCAAAATTAAACTTATTAAACCAGACGAAATTAGATTTATCACTGAACGATTAGGAAACTGATGTCGACACACAAGTAGGTACTCGCATTTGTTAATACATAAGTCACGCTATCATCCACACATAATAAATACCTAACCATACCAAATAATGAACGCTGTCAAAAAGAGTGCAGAGAGGTTTCGTTTTTTTTCTTGAAGTTCATACTACGCTTCTGTCGTGGTAAGGCCTAAAGCGTAAATCTGGTAAAGCGATAATAAGCTTCTGTCACTTTGACATTTACTTATTATCAAGTAGGTATCTGTGTAGAATTAAATTAGTCAGATTTAATTTTCAGGCATATTCACATTACCATGTTAATTATACTTATGTAGGTACGCACTCATCGACATAATGTTTTTACACATTTTATTGTGTATTTAATTGAATAATATCGGTACGGGATTACACATTGAGATTGTTATTACCCATTGTGTTATGATACGATGAATTATTAACGTTTTTCGTCATTCGAACAGTTCGTTTCTTTAGAAATCGTGCACGTAAGTACATTAATAATTTACAGAAGGCCCATACCATTGTTAATAAATATGTGTCCGACGCGCGTATAAAAACAAATATCGCTTGTCCGAGGCTATTCATTTTCCACTTACAAGACTTATCTTACTCCATCGCCCATCCATCACGAACTTTCTCCATTTTTATATAGCGAATTAAATTCATTCGCAAGTTATTGAGTTCTAATTTCGATGTCGCCTCGTAATAGATTGAACAGTCTGCGAGCCGGGACTGAAATTTAATATAATGTTCGACGTTCGCTGAGGTAAAGAGAAAGGTAAAAACTCTTGTACGATTGTCGTGGAACGAAGAATAATACTGAAAAAGTCACGAGCGTTTTGTCTAGACGCGCGATGACAAGTAGAGGCGCCTGGCAGGAACTAAGCTCCTGTTATTAGATTTTGATGAGTTGTTGACGACGATTTT
Source organism: Agara michaeli (assembly GCA_018245675.1). Taxonomy (NCBI): domain Eukaryota; kingdom Metazoa; phylum Arthropoda; class Insecta; order Lepidoptera; family Hesperiidae; genus Agara; species Agara michaeli. The sequence continues at coordinate 5,272 of DWDX01005101.1, read as the reverse complement.
AAACTTTCATAATTTACACGCAACGCTTAAATACGTTAATCGATAACAAATGCAAGGTTATGTAACATGGATATATTTTATGTTTTTGCATTGTCATTATAATTTCTGTCTCTGTAACTTTTTTTCGTGCCTTGCATTGTTCCCCTGCTGGTAATGGTTTCCTCTCATAATTGGAAGCTTTTAAGCCATAGTCTACCACGCTGGCCGTGGGCGGATTGGCAAACTGCAGACACACCTCATAAAATATTTGATACTTTATAACATCTTGTGCAGCTGTGCAGGTTTCCTCGCGATGTTTACCTTCACCGTTATAGCGATTGATATTGAAATTTTTAAGTTGTAATAAGCGTGTTAGTTTGTAGAGTCAGAAGAAATTTGTATTTTTGCGACAACTCGAACCCGGACAACCGGAATGGGAGTCTGAATTTCAAACCACTATAGTATAATTTTTCTTCTCCGTGCAGTTTGCGTCATAATACGTCGGAGCGGTGAAGCGAGTATTTTGCTCTCTCTCCCGCTCACGGGGCTTATGGGTGGGCATAGTGATGCGCATGATTGTTGTCGATAAGCGTTATGGATTGCGTATTTAGTTTTGTCATTATGTGTGCACCTTTGTATACCTACCGCACCGCCGCCGTGCACCTGCTTTCGATGACTCATTTGTTTTTATCGATAATGGCGTTGCGCCCGCGCAACATGTTCACGACCCTAGTCGGCTTATCTTTTATGAGCCAAACTGCACGGAGAAAAAATTATACTATAGGCTATCATGCTTCTCTGGCATACTTACGCCTATATAAAATGTGTTTTACACACATATTTTGTGTGTACACTATTCAAACCGAAAAAACAATTGTTGCTTATCAACGTAAATTGTTGTAGCGTTGTCCGATCGCAAAGTGAAACTTGAACAAAACACTACAATTTCTTATGGTAATGAATTACCTTGACGCCTTGTACACCCCGAATCCCAATCAATAAGGCTGATACAACACAACGATATAATAACTCCATACATAGCAAAGTTATTAAATTTTCACTTGAACAATGTAAATTCGGATTCAATTTTACGTGTAAACTGACGCTTGAAAGGGACAGCTTTTGATATTAACGGTTGTATAGGGTAGATACAAAGTTGTTTTCCTTAAAGCGAGACGACAGCGTTTCAGGCGGACAATTTAGAGCAGCCTTAATGGCGTTGAACCTGCAGACGAGTGGGGAGGTGAAGGTAAGTCATCGGTATCAGCTCCTCGGGTAATGGCCCCGCACTTACCCGTTACACGTTAGCTTTGGATGTTAAATGTCAACCCGCTATTTGCGGCTGATTTCACCGACTGCGAAACCCGTCTGGCATCGCTGTTGACATCAGTACGTGTATTGTCAGACATTTCGTTATGTGTTAAGTGTAACGGATGAGTTAGCATATTTCAAATGTTAATAGGATATAGGTAACTGATATTGGGTGATTTATTTAACATTTTCTTTTAACTGATCCCTTTGTCTATTTGTTACAGACCCTGACTGCTAAACCAGACGTCGTGGGTTCGATCCCCACTCAGATATTGAATTTCTTAATTTGGAACCAGATGTATCTGTAATTGTTCCACTTATTATTAATATAATACGATTGTACAATATAAATATCTTATTGTAATACTAAAGAAGTGTTCTATTTATCGTGTTTGAAAAGATAGATGGATGCGGTGTGTGCGAAAACCCTGAGTAAATTCGAAAAACCTTCCGATACCGATTTCACTGATATAAGTAGTAGCTCGGCTCGAAATTAGCCGCACGAAACATTCAACGTGTTTTCATGAAAAAAGGGACGAAAGTGGAAAGTGTCACGAACAGCATTTGGCGTTCAGCCGCCGTCCGCTGTATTGATGTGGCAGACGGGAGTTACTTATTTATTCATAAACGTACAAAAACTTGTCACTGCTTCCCGCCGGGCACTGCCAACTTGAAAATTAGTACGGTTGTATTAATTTTATTATCTTTACTAATATAATGCCCGTGTAAAAAAAAATATAAACATATAATTTTGAAAATAAGTTATTGTTTTATAATCTATTTACCACTATAAGCACGGAGAAAACTACGTACTAATATTTGTGAAATCAACCAGTACTTGGCCAGCGTGGTAGATGGTAGCCGTAATATAAGAGGAGACTGGGGTCCAATAGTTGAACGAAAAGGCTGGAAGAATAAACTCAACGTTTATATGCAATTGCTCGTTGTCGTATGTATGTATATTTGTATTGGTTTGCAGCCAGACGCTCCGGCATCTGAGTGTGTAGTTTAATCGAACGACACGCCACATTGGTTCCTATCTACGGTTTCCGCCAAGACTATCTGTGAACTCGGTTTATTCTGTTTATATTATTTAAACAAAAACCGAATATATTTACGCTATTCGGTCGTGCGAGAACATATTAATTTTAATAGCAAAACATAACACGAAATTACATTATGTCTACTATTTTTGTACTATAGTGCATTTTGTGAAAATGATCGTAACATTCGTAGAGAAGATAGATAAATTTTTTCTACAACATTTTGTCATTTTTATTCATCGTCCAAATGTATTGCAATTCATAATTGAATGCCTAACACACTGTGATCTAATTGAACCTGAAATCTTTATTTTATAACTTGAAATTTCAATATCATTCGCTATACCGGTGAATAAAAACACAGGAAGCAAACCTGAACATCATATCTACAACTAAATCGAGTGCTGTAAGAAATCAACACGATGTGATTTGAAACATCTATTTTATACGTAGCATGTACGTTACAATAAACAACAAAAGCCGTTAACCGCGCAGCAATAAGCCAAATGGGTTCTCAAAGAAAGTATCGTTCATGAAAGCCGGTCGCGTCCGCCCGATTACAGGTTTACAAGCTCACTGCTTCAGGCTTCAGAGCTACCATAGAGTATCTCAGTGGTGTAACAACATATAAAATATTCGAGACTTGTGGCAAATACTGTTCTTCCCTTGACTATTGTAACTTCATTACTAAAGGAGATTAGTGCTCTGGAAATGGTGGTAATTGGTGATTAGTTTGTTTTAATTGCATCGACTTCCGGCATATTGTATTCATACAGTCATTCAGGTCTAAGTATTTTTTAAAATTTCATCATCATCACAATATAGGTAGTTGGTGATCTTCTGCGCGGTCTTTTACCGTCAACTTGAAAGTGATTAATAATTTTTCAGTGTTGTCCTAGAAATTACAAAATTATCATTATTCCATCGTTTTGACAACAAATCAGCGATAGCGCTGATATGGGTATTTATTATGAGCTTACGACTGTTATGCAACTATCTTGTTTTAACTCACATCGAGTAATGATTGTTTATATTACTATGAAGCAAGTTCAATCTTATTGTTTTGCCATTGCATATGGCAACAGTAAACAAAAAGCGATTTTAAACTGCTATTTTAATACGGTTGATATTAAAAACACGATCGTTTTGTCTATAATTGAATATCTGATAAACCAAGGCCATATTTACTCTTACACCTGCATTGGTTTCTATAGAATTAATGATGCCTTCGTGACTAAGCTCGCTTTTCACGTGCGAGGGAAAGTTTTACGGCTCCAATACACCCATATCCTTGTCATGTCAGCCGCTAATCTACCGAATCCCACTCGATCGAATAGCTTTTATGTGACGTGGTATCAGTTTCTTCATAATACACTTATGGTAGCATATGACATAATTGAAATGATTTCAATAAATTGTAAAATATTTTTTTTTTTTATATTTTAAACGGCATGCAAACAGGCTGACGGGCCGCCTGATGGTAAGTGGTCACCGTCGCCTATGGACACCTGCAACACCAGAGGAGCTGCTGGTGCGATGCCTGCCTTATAATTCATTAGAGTGTATACAATATTTATTGATTTCATTTCATATATTGATTTTCCTCTTCAGGCGCTGACTTTGCTCAACGGTGTACCGGTTTGGAATTCCAGCCTAGACTTATTCTCTTCCACGCCTGCTGGATTTCGCAGAACGTCGTAACATTTACGACAATGCCATGTAAATGTGTAAAACGCATTGGATTTAAAATGTCTAGAGTTTGCTTAGCTTTTTTAGCAATTAAATAAATTTTGACAATTTTATATTATCTGTCTATTATAAAATTAACAAATTACGTTCACATCTTAATGAAATAAAGAAAATTCCCAATATTCATCCATTTGAGCTACAGCGTAAGAAGTAATAATATATGCACTTTACAATCTTTCTGCTTTGTGTTCTTTTGCAAATAAATGTATTTTCAAGAGCAATTATACATAGAAGGGATAAAACGCTATTAGATAGGATTCAAATTCAATTTTGCGGCTCGAAAACTAATAAGCGAGAGATGCCATCTGCACCCAGAGCAAACAGTATAAAATTCACAGTACCCACTATGTATCTAATAAGTTATTAGTAGATTGTGTTTTGATAGAATTTCAAATGCTCATAGAACTCTAACAGTTGAATTTTCAGACTGCAATATATGTAGATAACATAAAAACACAGTAAGTTATTACGAAACAGACGCCATTTCAAAGTTTAGGTTCAACCATAACACTCAAAGAAATTACACACGCTTATAATGTCCGCATTAGGGTTGAGTGTAATCCCATACAATCCTATTTTAATGATTATTAAAACTGGATATGGTTAATGAAGGTATTATAATAAAAAGCACCTAAAAGAACCCATATTCTTTTATCTGTCTCATAAAAATTAATAAACCGCCCCACGTACTCGAATGTGTAATATATTTTTATTTCAGTTACTTTAACTTTAACAAATTGAAATAAAAAAAATTGAGTTAATTTATATTCTTACCGCGACTAAAATGAATGAGAAACGAAATTTAATTCCATGTAGTAGAGACTAATCACCGTCCAAGTCATTCTATAAATGGCATGCAACTAATAATTTGCAGGCCATTTCGACAAAATTAATTCTAATTAGTGCTACTCCGTGCATCGGATCCTAAACGACCTCGTTACTCGATTCGATGTTGTAAAGAAAAAAATATCGCAATTGAACGATTAGAAATGGACAATGAAAAATTTAAAGATTATGGATTTAATGCTATGTAATTATATAAAGACTAGCTGTGCCCGCGACTTCATCCGCGATTTATACAAACTTTCATCGTCTATTTAATCCCCTTAGGGATGTAATTTATCAAAATCCTTTCTTAGGGGATGTCTATGTCATAGTAGCTTTATGCATGCAAAGTCTCAGCCCGATCG
>DWDX01005100.1:0-10873 GCA_018245675.1 Agara michaeli | reverse complement strand
GCCCGGTGCATGGCAATAGGCTCACCGCCTATTCCATTGTGGGACTTAAACGTAACTGGTGAAATGTGGGGGTGTACCACACACCTCTGCCTGCCCCTTAAAGGGATTACAGGCGTGTTGTAATGTTACGTACGTATACTAACAGTTTATATTTTTCATGGTTATAAATATATTAGATGACTTGGCAAATGTTGTTCTGCCATGTAAATTATTCTCGTTTTTGCAACATTTTTCATTGCTGCTGCACGTCTATTGTACATAGCGTGATGTTATATAGCCTATAGCCTTTCTCAATAAATGGACTATTCAACACAAAAATAATTTTTCAATTCTAACCAGTGGCTCATGAGAGTAGCGCGTTCAACCAAACGGACGAAGTCTTCGGCTTTACAATATGAGTATACTTAGATTATGATTAAATTGAACAGAAAACTTGTATTCATTTCTCTTATAATTAAAATTGCTTATATTAATTTATACCTTTTAAACAATATCTATAAGTATCTAATAAAATTTTTAAACAACATTTACAAATGAACTCTGGCCTGGCCTTTCTAATTTCGTCGTAAAACAAATCTCCAGGTACATATCTACCTGTAAAATATGACGAAATGGAACATTTTTCATTATCATTAAATATATAGGTGCATATTCACAATAAATTTCATAAAAATCAATTTAACACGTAGCCAAGACAACAGAACAACATAAAGTTACTTTGAAATACCTCTACGAATACTTTGTTTCGATTCATATAAAAATCATCGTAATCGGTACAGGCGAATGCAACAACTATTGAAAATCGAAAATACACTCGCGCACAAAATAATAGCGTTCATCGTGTAGTGTATCAAACAAAATGCGGGGCGGGGCACCCATGTCCCGGTGACCGCTAAAAGTGCTTCGTATAGAAAAAAGCGCACAAAACATCTTTTTTACCCTTAGGGAAGAGAACAGCTGCAGTTCTGTATAACAATGATACAGCCATGTTATTTCCACCGACCCGGGGCAATCGGCACACTGGGCTACAACCCGACCGAGCGGAATTTCACGCTACTCGTACACGGCCATTGTTCGCGTACGGCCTCCGCAATTTGGCCGGCTCATACGCGATTGCTCAACGCGCACTGCGCCCTTTGTTGAAAGTCACGCTTGATTTGGGCCGAAATCGTGTCCTTTTTGTTGTTTCATTTGGCGTGATGAGTGTAAAAATTATTCCTATTGTACTCCCTACCTTTGCTTTTATTTGCATTTCGCCTCGTTTTCATATTGCGATATCAATATGCGTGCATTATATCCGCGCATTGTCCAAAGTATTAAGCGGCCATTTCAAATAGGGCACGAATGTTATGAAACTTTGTTACATACTAACTGTCATATATTACTTACAGCTATTTAAATATTGTTTAGAGTCATACACTTTTCGATTGATTTTTAGTTATTATTGTTATTGATGTAACTTCAGTGAATGGGCTCTAAAAAACGCAATAAAACAATCTTCATGGATATGACTTTAGTTGGCAACAATGTTGGTAGTTATATAAATGTCATTAAATCGTTTTAAAATAATGACATTCGAAAATCAAATTTGAAAGTATTCTCTAATTTAACTTACGCATATTATTTAAAGAAAACCTGGTTCATACCTACCTTATATCCACTCAAATGACTTCCGTTTATATTTACGCCGTTCCAGCTAGTGTGCGCCGAACAATACCTTTCTACGCACAATAGCGGTTTACATAAGGCGACAGGCAAGTGACATTTCTGAATGTTCCATTTTCAAACCGAACGCTCCCATTGGTCGGCTGTTGGTGACAAATGGGTGACATAAAATGGGAACCAACCAATGGGGCAACAGTACAAGGCGATGCGATGGTAACGATTAAATCTGTCACTGTAATTGTATAGCTTGATTCTTTTTTTAAATTACAAATACGTAATGTAACGTGGAAAATTATATTACACTTGGGGTCGCGGTTAACGGTAAAGGTAATTATGAAAACCGCGGGAATAAATGTCTTAATGGGTTTAGTTTTCAATATTATTCAATTTTGATGGCCTATATTGAAGTTGTGACAATTAAGTGTAGCATAACGAGCTATAGGTACTTCGGCGGATTGATAAGTTGATATCAAATTTGGAAGACTAAGCGGGTATATTAGTCCGAAAATGATTTCTTGCGGGCTTAAATTATAGTGATTGTAAAATATTGAAAATTTTAATATTATAAAAAAAAACTTATCGTTTTAAAAATTTCGTATATAATAGGTACCTATTGTATTTTGATTAATTTTGCAAAATATGTTTTTTATTCGTAAACCATCTGTTTTCTACTAATTATCTTCGATTCATTTACCTATGTTCTTAAGTGGTGTACGTAGATGAAAAATGGTCGTGCACCTTGATATAGCTGAAGACAAGCAAATCAAAACGAAACTTGATTTCACTCCTATTCTGTTCGCCCCAAAAACTAGAATCACAAGTTCTTCGCTTACTACAACATCACGATAAGGCGGGTGATATTATCGCCTAATGCATAGTTACCCGGTTTGACCCTACGTGCCCCACTTTGGGGCAAAGGACGGGGCGCGCGGGAACAGAGTGTGAAGGGCAATCTTAACGACCATCTCTACGACAACGCGTTATGGTTTGTAATAGGTTGTTAAAATAAATAAAGTATGTATTAGGTTTAAAATATGTAGGAACATGGTTGCTCTCGTGAGCTTTATTTAAAGGATCTTATTGCTGAAAAGCAGCAGAGATTTCATTGCGTTCTGGATGTAAAAATTTACAGAAACTTAATGTAAAAAAAGAAGCCACGCTTAGTTGGGTAACTGTAGGGTATAGCTTTAAATTACTTTTACTATTTTGCATATATACATACATATATTCTAAATACAAATAGTCATTATAATTACGTACATAAAAACAGTCGTCCTCTCTACAGTTTCTAAGTATTTAAAAAGAACGCACCATATACTGGAATGCATGTTTATAGATCAAACTCAAAATAAATATCACCATGTACAATCTTAACTTTGAAAGAAACGAAATAGCACATTTCCCGTCATCGCCCTGTAATAGCGCGTAAAGATCTGGCCGATACGGGGCGAGTGTCATTTGTTATTAGTTTTCATATCACGAAGGCGTCCCAAGCAGCCTTTATTTAGAAGACTGCAAGGTTCAAATTAGCTCGAACGAGTGGCGGGTTCAGTCGACGACACCGTATATTTTTTACGCGTGTTGACATGGAAATGCGATGATTGCCGTTATTACTGCGTCGATCGCGTCCGATATGAATCGTAAATCACTTTTGCTTGTTTCAAGTTGTTTCGTATTGCTTATATAATTTCGTGTTGTTAGCTGCTGCGTGATTATTCGGTTACGATATGTAATGAGGTTTGTCGAGATCGTAAAGTTATAACAATTGTTGATTAGGCGTTAGTGCCCTAATAAGGTACACCTAGCTACTTGTTGGCGCGCGAATGAACGACTTTGCACGGTTTCTAAATGGTTGCCTTTTTATTCTGATCCTCTGCGTGACGGCAAACGATCCCAACGGTGGGACTAATTGGTTGCAGCTTTAAGCATTTTGGTGAGCGGAATACCACGCTTAAGTTGATATGTCATTTTTACCTCAAAACGTGTTATATCTAATAAACCATCTACGAGTTCTTCAGAAAGCTTTATCCAATAATTGACCGCAAAATTAAGCTACGCAAGTAACAATTCTTCCGCCGGAAAAAAATAAAGTTGACTGAAATCTACTAATATAACGACTTATGTGTGCTTCATTTGCAAGAAAAAATATTATTCTTTTCCGATTATATGCAGAACCGATAAACGGTTTAGTTCAACCGGTTTAGTTAAACGTTTTAGTTAAAAAGTTAAATTTTTTATTTACATTCTTTACACCTAAACACGTGTAACTGCACCTAATCAGTACCTATGTTCTCGGTTACGCAAATCCAATTACAATTAAATTCAAATCTGGAACGTTCCACACAACATATTCTATTGGAAACTTTCGAGATCATTCGAGATCATTCGAGAACATTCGAGATTATTCGAGAATCCCCGCTGTAACCACACCGACGAAATCTATTACACACCGTACTCGTATCAAACAGCGCTCGCTAACAAGCACCGAACGATGGTTTCCGTGGGACTGTCATAACACTGTTTGTTTTAACAATAAATACACTTAGCGCGCACATGATGGCCCCGGTTAGCGCAGCGTGGCCTATTTCATTAAGGGGCTCGTGATCGACCAGTTTGGACTGGTCTGTTAGAGCGCCTAATGTCAATCATATCGGCTATTGTTTGCGCCGTATCGATTAGCGCCTACGGCGGCTGTACGGAGACGGAGGTAATGGAATACATGGACTGTTGGTGTCGAGTATACGTTACTTTGGAGATGTTACTTGGAATATTAATACCGTTTTCTTTCAGTGGAAGAGCCATATGCCATTTAATTTTCTTTCTTCGTTTTAACGTAACATCACGCCCGTAATCCCGTAAGGGGTAGGCAGACGAGTGTAGAACACCCCCACATTTCACCGGTTACGTTTAAGTCCCACAATGGAATAGGCGGTGAGCCTATTGCCATGCACCGGGCATACATCCAGACTCCGAGTCACTGCTAGAAGTTTTAAATTAGAAAAATCCAGCAGTACCCAACCCGGGGTTTGAACCCAGGACCTCCCGATCGGCAGTCGCGCTAGCAACCGCCCGACCAACGAGACAATCAAATTAAATTTGCATTGTTTTACATATTTCATTATTACATGTGTGCTTGTAAACACTAATGTGAATAATTATAAAAATTGCCACGAATACTTCTTCGGATCTTCTTCTTCGGATATCTTTGGGATAAAAAGTATTTATCGTCACTTTTATTATGTAAATGCAATATATAATAAAACAAACATATTGGTGCATCTTTCGTTTTGGACTCAGTTTCTTTGAGCCCGGCTTTCGCAGATTTTTTTTTCTTCAATTTACGCTGTAACCAGTTTGATAAAATTTAACTTACCTCTGTTTGTATCGGTGTCTCTCTTCCGCGCAGCCGCAGTCGGAGAAGTCTGAGCACGCGCTGCCAAAAATTCTGCGAAATAGTTGCAATCAGAATCATACTATCTTAAGAGGAAACTGACCTGATCTGTGTTTACTGGTCAAAAGCCGAGGACGGGCATTACGATAACTGATTGTGGAGTACAAAAATATTATTTTTAATAATGCGCTAGTGACTTTGGCATACTTAGTTCAGATCTGACGCACGCAGGGTGTAGGGCACGAAACCTACCTATAATTTTTGAATCTATGCACTCATATCTATATACTAGAGGTAACAAACGTGTGTATGTATGTAATTTCTTTAGAATGAACTTCTGAACAGACTTTGGTCTATTTCTAGATCTCAGTACTTTTGAAGGCTAACATTTTTGCCTAGGAACTTGGCCGTTAATTTACAAAGTGCTTTTGATAGGATTTGTTAATTAAATTGCAATTTCAAGGAAATACATGATAATAATAATTAACTACTATTTTGTCTTCGACGAACTGCCTTGATCTCAATGGCTGCGATAAAATGTACACGTATATTAATAATTAATGACTCAAAAGCCTCAGTGTGTATTAATTAATGTATAGTGTTACTTAAATCAATGTCAGTACATTAATATAACACTATAAAGAATTACAGTTAATTATTATACTGCATTTGTAGCCTAGTAAAAGTTTAAATTGCCTTAATTTTAAATGTATGGCTGAACGGTGGAATAAATCATAGGACATTTCTTTAAAAATACACATATGCATTATTATAAATTATTTTATTTATGTTTATACAAAGAGCTTATAATAAACTAGTTTTTGTCCGCGACTTCGTGCGCGCGGAATACTGACTTTGGGCAGCATTTTAATTTCCTAGGATACTTTTGTTGCGAAAGACAGTATTCCACACGGAGGACGTCGCGGGCAAAAGCTAGTTTAGCCTATATTGATCAGTGATGATGTAGCATTCAAATGGTGAAAGAATTTTTGAAATCGGTCCAGTGGCTTTTGAGCCTATTCGTTAAATACACACATACACACACAAATCTTTCCTCTTTATAATATTAGTATAGATACAGATATAGATATAGAAATAAAGTATGTATTTGTGTGCAGTTGGAAGAGCAATATAACTTCCAAGGCTCGGTGCCTACTTAGGTCTTTCTTATCACCAAATATGACTAATTGAACCAATAGACACTAACAGTTGCAATGGAACAGTTTACGAGCAGCAGCGTTAGCTCTAACGAGAGTCGTATAAAAAGTGGTAGGCGTACCCAATTTTTTTTTAATTGGTCATTATATCCACAATAATATATGTCAGGCCAAAGGTCATTGCTACGTGACCGTTAATTGCACTGAGCTGATAAAAGTCCCCCAACTTTATTAACATCAACATGACGAAAGTCGGTTTGCTATTTCATCATCTATTTATTTACATTGTATTTATTAACCTCGGGACGTTTATGTTATAATCATTTATGCTTCCCCTTATAATAAATAGATAATGAACAAAATGAGACATGGAATAGTTTTAAAAATTGTGATCGTACTGCGTTATGCATACGGTAGACGTAAAAGGGTTGTTTTCCAAATTATCCTCGTGAGCGTCACATAGACAACAAAAAAATAGTTTGCTTTTGTTTTAGGTTGTCTAATTCACAGAATGAAAATACGTGCCGTATTTGTTACCAACTGATATAATAAAAAAATGTTTTTACACATTGATAAACGTAGCAGATAATTGTTTTAATTACTAGTCGTAAACCACGCAATTGTCTAGGTGTAGATATAAAATAGGCAATATTTTTTTATTAACAATATAATAATAGTATTTTCGAACTTCAGACACCCTTATATGGACCCTTACTACAGGACCTGTGCTTTTTTTTTTGGTAAACCACATACATATTTATGTATGTACATTTCTAAATACTCACATACCAATTTCGACATTTAACACTCGGACAGAACAAATGATTATGGAAATCATACAAATAGTTGTCCAGGATGGGAGTTAAACACACGACCTCGGACTCAGCGGTCAGGTTCCGATGGACCAATGGGACAGATAATGGCCAGAGAAAATATATCTTTGAATTTGTAGTTATTGTATTTGTATTGATAGTTATTTCAGTGAATTAAAGTATTTTATCATTAAAATTATTTACATTTGTTACTATAAATTGCGTGTAGTGATTACCTGTATCCGATTGTACATTAAGCTTGGATATTTACCTATTGAGTACATGTTTATTTTTAATGATATAATGTAATAATCGTTGACTACCACATAAAAAAATTAGAACTTAATTGTCTGTAAGATAATTTGCATCCGTGCCAAGGTGACAAAGTTATTCCAAATTTAGATTTTAGAAATAAATTGCTGGGCAACCAGGACAACCCTAATCGGTGCTAGACCTCCGTAGTCTTCCGCAAGTCCTCAGGCTTGATTATTCAAAATGTTGAATATTTTTCATATTAAAAACACATAATTTAGTACAAAAAAAAAACTGACTTTTGTTCACTACCGAAATAGTTATTTTATTAATCAAATAACTCGCCAATACTTGATTAAGATTTTTGTGTGTCACAACGATATGCCAGAAGAAACTTGGCAACACTAATCTCTTCGATCAGTACACTATATAAGAATATAATTGTTTTGTTTCTCTATGCCTTGTTACGATAAGGTATTTTAAAGTTTAACTGATAACAAAATAGTACACCTAGCAACAATTATTATTTTAATTTGTAATTTCTCGTTGATAAGTACTAAACAAGTAAGTACTAAGTACGTAAGTAAGTACTAAGTACGTAAGTAAGTACTAAGTACGTAAGTAAGAACTAAGTACGTAAGTAAGTACTAAGTAAGTTGCTAAGTAAGCGCGTTATAGTGATTTACAAAAATGCCACGAAATCCAATCAGTAGGTAGATTTTCTTAATGAGCTTAATACTATCAGGGACTGAATTTTAAAACATCTCATTTATAATAAGCTCATGTAATCATTTTTTTTTCTCATTCCCAAGTTAAATTAATTAATAAAAGTTGCAAGTAGGAGTTGTGGCTATTTATGATTGATTCCTAACAATTTTGTATGCCTAGTTTGGCGGAATACGGTGATCTGTGCTGAGTTTATTACAACAACTCTATATAACTTACATTAATGCAAAGTTTCCACCTTTCTACTAATTCTGATTCTGATCGTCAGTCACTGGGCAACAATTGGATCTAGCTGGGTGGTGTTCATGCACCTACCTATTTTCACATTCAACCTTCACCCGCTAACTCACCGATTGCTATTTATTTCCGTCTCTTTAGAACCCTATAGTTAGATTAAATATAAGATGATCTTAAAGAAACTGCCGAAAGTGCTTTTCCTAAAATGTTACTATTCGTGTCGTTTTATTTTGGTCAATAATTCGTAATTTTTCCAGGGTACCTTTAAAGCGAATTTGGATAAAGTACATTCGAAGGGGTGTAATTTTATGAAAACTTTTGTAATTTTAAGAAAATTCTCGAAGTCTTTCAAACTTTTGTAACACAAAAATCTTATAAAAACAATGACATTTTAAAAACGTATATAAATTGTGTTTTTTTATATTAAACCAGAGACTACTCTACTGCACTTAAATGCAGCCGTGTTTCCAAAATTTTAAAAGTACAAAATCCGTGATTATATATTTTTTTTAAATTACAGCTTCTTTTATGTTTTCAATTTCCAATGTAAAGGCACTGGCTGAATATATATAAAATTACACTCACCCATAACTATCGGCAGAACGGACTGAACTCGATGCCGATTCAACTTCACTTTTTTGTGGGGCATTTTTTATCAAGCGCATTATATTGTGGTTAAAAAATAATAATTCCCGCGTAATTCGCACCGAACGACAAACCCGCACGGCGGTTTAATAACGTTTGGAATGTAATCTAGCAATCACAAATAAATATGCGTACAACCAGCTTTATTAATACTTGCCAGCGTGATAATAAGTGTAAGTGAACTCATCGCATCTGTGAGATGCGGGGTGATTAGATGTCTACGAACAGGCCACGTCATAGCTTGCGGGCAATTGTGGTGTTTTAGATAACATTAATAAAAAATCCTAGTCTCGATATAGAAGTACAGTCTGGGTTTAAAAAGGTGGGCGAGAATTTGTGACAAAAATTTTCGAAATCGGTCCACGCGTTCTAGAGTTGAGGTAACAAAAAAAAAATACAGACGAATTGAGAACCTCCTCCTTTTTTTGAAGTCGGTTAAAAACACAATATGGTTCTGTTTAAAAGAAATAACATTAAGCATTAAATAATAGAACTTTGTGACTATGCAATTTTTAAATAGAGAATTTATGTATGCGTTTTTTTGGGGTTTCGCCATTGCTTTTGTTTGATTTTATAACATTAGTGTAGTATTTATAATAGTATGTGAAGCTATAAATGTCAACATATCAAACTTATTTGTTGGTCATCATTATTAACTATATTTGTGACATGTGGAAAAGCTAGGAAAAACAAGTAACAAACAAACATAATAACAAAACCTTTATTTACAATATATTTCAATTACAGATATAAATAAATTAAGCTTTTGAATAAAAAATATTTTTACAGATCTCTCTTCTATCCAATATATTTTTCCTCATATCGGAGTCTAACAAAACAGAAGCAGAAATATTTTTGAATCTTAGAAAAGTATTTCTTTGGCTGAATTAATAAAAACTTTAAACTAAGCTAGTAAAAAGCATAGTACTAGTACCTAAACTATGACTTTTGAATTGTACAACAATTGTCGTATAATTATACTACTATAGTAAGCATTATGTTTTACCTTATTATATTTGTATTGATCTACTTAACATTTTAATTTAGTTCGCTAAAGTCATGATAGTGACAATCACTAAAAAACTGCAACTAGGAGTAAAATAATGTTACTGTCCATTCATTCAAAATTATAAATAACAAAAAAAGAGTCTACAAAGAACAACTGTGCTTAAAATTCTCGTGTAAAATAACTATGGTATGAAATAATAGGGATACAGTATATTCTCATATTTCACACACCCAAGCATTAGCTAAAATAGGCAATAGTAAACATTACCGACCACAACATTTATATAGGCACACCGTAAATCAATGTACAGAATTTAAATTAAAAAATTATATTTGCTATTGATCTTTTCCAAATATACCCTTAAAATTTTTTTGCATTCAATAGCCCAGGACCCATTATCGACATGTATTAGCAAGCGAACAAAATATATCTATGCCCATAGACAAGACAATATAACTTTAACGTTTGTATCAGTTTCAAAAATGGAATGTAATCTATTCCAATCTCAATTGTTTAAAATAACCATATTATAATCCTTTGCAACAGTTGTTCTCAAAATGAAGCACAATTTATTCCAATCTCACTAGTAGTTCCCAATTAAGTACAATACTAAATTCCGATTTAGATGTTGAAGCCCATTTTCCGCATGCAGGCCCTGTGTTCTTCTATCAGGGGACCGCAATTCTCCTCACCATTCTCAATGATACTGGAAAATGTTTAAATCACATTAATATACTGATGAATTATTTTATTAAGACTGATAATTAAATAGTCGAACAACAACTTTCATGAAAGTAGAAGAGACGGGAGTCTAGAATGCACATTGGTGGAAATCTTCAGTATCTATATTCTACAGTCTATACATTTGTATCATTATATACTATGATTTTTTCTTATTTTACACTCTCAAATTGTGACCACATAGCATTATACAAGACTAAAGAGTCGTGAAATAATCCATATTAGAACAATTTTATCT
>DWDX01005099.1:0-10873 GCA_018245675.1 Agara michaeli | reverse complement strand
CGGGCACACATCCAGACTCTGAGTCACTGCTAGAAATTCTAAATTAGAAAAATCCAACAGTACCCAACCCGGGATTTAAACCCAGGACCTCCCGATCGGCAGTCGCGCTAGCAACCGCCCGACCAACGAGGCAGTCAACTTCGAAGATGTCACAATAAAAAAATATTTAAGATTACATCGTTTTATCTAAAATAGCGTCGAGTTGTCGTATTGAATGTAGGTTAAGCCGCAACTGAAATCTGATTTAATCCGAGTACAAATCACTACAATAAAATGGTTTTCACCGACGGTTACATCGATCGCTATTTAGTTCGCGTTAAGCAACTTGTTACAAGGCGATACGGATTCAATGTCATATAACCAAATGACGGACGGTACAATTTGACAAGATCATGTCGGATCTATATTATCTTGTAGTACTGCCGAAGTTAGGTATTACAATCATCGAACAACAATGGCTCTGACCGAGTAATTCTGCACCCAACTAACAATGGCTGGTAATAATGTCGCAAAAACCTAATTCCTAGAACCCGCAGACTTTTGTAATGTCGAGTTTTTGCATGTCTCCAGCGTCCCGAACGTTTGTCCGCTACCGGATCTTGATGCTCACAAAAAGCGAACATCGAAATTTACGCCCCAGTAATTCAATATTTTATCCGTTCATTCATCATCGTAATATAAATCGCGCGGGAAATCGATATGAAATTCCATCGGCGACAAAGTGTTTAAGTGATTTTTCCTCTTGTGTGATGCGATGTTCAATACAATTTTACAAACATTTATCTCTCGTACGTAATAAATTTAATTCAATTTACTTGTAGTGTATCTACACCATTTATACAGTAACAATAATGTCAGACGTAAGGAATGAAAAGAAAACTGTTGGTAAGAAGACGTAAATAGTATAAGTTTTCGGAAGAAAATTTTAGTATTTCATTTTTGGGTATTTTTGCGATATGAAAAAAGTGAGTATTAGAATATCAGTTATAGTATACAGACTCTGTACAGACCATATGGGTTATATTAAATTAAACCTTTTTTTCTTCATCAACAAGATCTTATTAATAATACATGGTAGATTATTTTCTTTATTTTCAATTTCGTTGATGGGTTTTATTAGTATTAAGAACACTTCAGCCTAAAGGAAGATTGACGTTGAAACATTACAAAAAAAAAATTACTCAATACTAAAATGTACACGATTTATGTGCATGAAATATATATAAAAATGACAACAGCCCTACACATCAAGGCATCGAAAATAAATTATTACTACTAGAAATAATTTAATATTACAGTCATTAATCATCTTACCACTAAAACTTCATGTATCCATATTCATTCATTCAATTCGAACGAATGAACACAATCGCTCAGTACTGACCTGTAACAAAATACATAACATTACGTTAGGTTCGTTATAATAAAACTACTTCGTCACAGAGCAATAATATTCAAATTTAACTTTATCAGTCATTGAGCATTGATCGCGTGAATAATATTAATCTGTTAATGAATGAATGAACATTTCGTTTTACGCACGCACTATCCGATTAATGAAACGAGGCGCATCGAAAGAATTCGCAATAGACGCCATAAAGCAAGTACAGTCAGCATCAAAAACGCTTAATACCCAATTTCTCGTTATTTCTGTTCGTGATTGTGAAAATTTTTTTAATTCGTTAAAAAAATTCATGATCATTTTAGCGAGGTTTGAGGATACATACTGAATGTACCTAATTGAAAAAAAATAGAAATAATAAATTATAAAAATTATATTATTATCACAAAATAAATAACTTTTTGCTTTTTGTTTGGTTTTCGTATGTAATATGCTTTTTGATACGATACAGTATCATTAGAACGTTTGTGGCATAGTGATTACAATCTGACGGATAACTTACTGGTGTCAAATAAAACAATAATTAACTTCGCCTCCATAAAAACCACCATATCTAGGACCGCAACCAACGGATATAATATTTCAATCGTTTTAAATTCGATCTAATCAAAGATAAATATCAATTGTACGAAACCACACGTTTGGGTAACATGAGAACGATTGGTTGCAGTGTTAATGGATCTTGACGAGTTATTAAAATAATAATTTGAATAAATAACGATCTTTTTTATGTGCCGGGGGGAAACACATTAATGGTATTTCATATTTCATCGATCGTATATCATGTGTTAACTGTGTATTTACCGATGACTATTAAAGATACTTTGTTTTATCTAAAAACAATAATCATTATTCGTTAATTTTATATGAACACATTAAAATGTTGCCCTTTACAGATAATAATTTTTTTCTTGTCGATTACTAAAAACGTTCCATTTTGCAATTTTTTTATGTTCTATTGCTAAACTTAAAATAACCATATAAAATGGAATGATCTAGGATTTTTTTTTAATTACTTATACAAAGAGGTAGATAGGCATATAAAAGATCAAATAATTATCTAGCTCGCTGAAGCATGAAAACGCTACTGAAAATTATTTGTTGACGGTCACAACAATCTAAGGATTGACAGCACAGATAAATAAAAATAATAATATGACGTTAAAACAGATGTTTTTTTTTACGTATAGTCGGAAGTGGTGTACAGACGAAGTTCAGTAAATATAAAGTCAAGCCAGTCATTAGTGAAGCCGGTGTGGTCTCTTCAGGAGGGTAGGTAAAGCGTATAAGAGGCTCTTCGAAACATTCTCCAAATCTTATTCAAAGGCGTCACGAGGGTCGAGGTACTTGGGCTGGATCCCTGACAACGAAATTGTGTTACAATAGGGGATATCATAAAAATGTAAGTCAACTGCAGGTATGTTGATGTGTATAATTTATTAATTGGAAAAAAAAACAACAAAAATAACAACTTTTTTTGAAATACGCCAATTTTTTTTTAAACGTTAATTATTTTTAATGTAATAATATCAATCGTTATCGAATCGATATCAATCGTTCGGAAATGGATAAAAACCATAAGAAACAATAAAACAAAATAAAATTTCGATTAATTTTATTTACTCCGCTATAACCGAAACATTCCATTTATTAAATATATAACAATAAACATACAACATATATCACGTGATGTTCTTTAGTTTCCTGTACATTCTTGCAGTCGGACGCGTGACAGCCTCGCCCGGCGCGAAGAGCATAACATTGACATTTGCAAGGGAACGTGAAGCCTGCCAGCCTGTTCCTCCTTCTTCCGTGATATCACTTGGAGCTCCGTGTTCGTGTTATTGTTCCGTATTATACATAGGGTTGATGCGATATATACATATAATTAATTTGTTCTTTCCTTCTCAAACATTAAAAAGTTTGTAAGTTTCTGGCGCTAAACGTACAGCGCCATCTAGTAGTTACCGTGTACAATTCAATTCGAAAAATATTGCAATCGTTTGCTGAAGCAGTGATAGCTCAGTTGACTTCATTTACTCCGATGAACTGGATTCAAATCCGCTATTATATAGGTATATTATATTATTTATATATACAATATCTATAAACATTACAGGCTGAGAATTATTATATGTGTATGATAAAAAAAAATCTAATCAACTTCTATTGTACAGTTGTTTACTCGTTACAATAGATACAAATAAATAACAATGCAAATAACAATGCATCAATCAGAATGGAATGAAAACAGAAACAAAGCCAGGTAAAGCCGTTCCGGCAGCTGGCTGTACTCGTAATAACTAGCGATGTTTTAACGTTAAATCGTTTATTGCGAATTGGATCGGCTGTACGAAAAAAAATCAGCATCGAGTACAAACATTTTTTTTTCGCTTAATTCGTAAAATTGAATTCAGAACATCACGTGCGGCATAGCCAACGAAAAAGAAGCAATTGCAAAAGCAAGGACAGAGCAGCAAAACTCCCGGCTTTCCCGGCCGAGCCAGGCGTTCTAGGTTCCATTCCCACCCAATAGAGAGAAAGAGAGAAAAAAAGAAAGAAAGAAAGAAAGAAACTACTACACACACTACAAATGTTTATATGATAAAACTATAGTGAAAAAAGAATTTTTTTTTCGAATTTTTCGATTACAAGTAAATCTCGATCAAACTCGTCCTTGAGCCGTCAAATACAATTTAACACAATATCATCGTGTTAAAACAAACGAAATTCAGAATATCACGTGCGAGCCCGCAAGCTGCCGCGGCGAAGGAATAAAAAATGCAGTTCCATGCATCGGGGTCATGTCGACGGGTGTATGTACTGGCTTTCACGGATTTGTTTAGCATCGCGATGCTCGTGTAAACAACAAAGAATTGTAAATTTTGAGAGTTATTCGGGATGCGTACACACGAGAGAACAAATAACACTTCTGTGCACAAAATATTTTCACCGGCCAGCGAACGTGGTGCGACGTTCAACAATTCTTTTAAGTATTTGAATTCTGGTTAAACCAGGCGTCAGTTAAAAAGAGCCTAATGCTCACCGCCAACCGCACAAGGAGTCCTGTCATCTGACCAAACTGGTCATTGTTGCTTATAGAGACATATCAGAAAGTCTCCTATTAAAAAAAGATAACCTCAAAATATGATAAACGCAATGCATGCTGTTACATAAATACACATTTCAAATTATAAAATCGAGTGATACATTTATATTGGCAAGCGTATTTAATTCAATGTTGCACGGATCGAGAGGGAAATGTCGTAAAAACAAAGAGCACGATAAATGGATAAGATCAAATGAAATGCTCTCGACAAAAGGTACATTTTAATTCGGCGATAAAACACTTTCCCGGTGACAAAGTAGACTTGACTGTGTATTTCATCGACGGTGCACGATCCAAGACTGGTTTATAGTTACTGCCGCGACTATAAATAATAATGGAAGTGATCTTTGAACGTTTACACTGATAGGAAACGATTCTTATTTGATGTTTTCATGTAACCACCTCCCTCATGCATACTCAAAGAGGCTCGTGACCCCGACGTCATCACGATGCATCGTTTGAAAACAACAGTTTAAGACGCTTATAAATTCCTGGTATAATGGCGTTTAATCCCACCGATATATTTTATATAACTATTCCATTATATTTGTCGTGAGGTTTCCGTGCATCTTAAATTACCCACAATTCCATGGATCTCTTGGAAAAGTATATTAATATTTGTATACAGTATTCACATTATGTAAATTTTATCGACATTATATCATGTTTCATTAGAATTAGTGCAGCTACAATATCGATTGTCCTTACACCGAATGCCATTTACATTTCCAAATATCTCGTACAACCTCCGAAAACGTCTGTTCGGTCGATTATCATTACTTTTTGTCACCCATCATAAGCACAACGCACCACGTCGAACTTCCCAAGAAATCCAATATTTTACGCTCTCATTTACAATCACTCGCAGACGACGCTTCAGTATGTTTACAACTATGAAGAAAAAGTGACAAAAGAACCTGTCCTGATCAGCTACTCGTATATACAGTAAACATCAATCATCTTTTTCTGCAGAAGTTTTCAAAGATACTTTTTGTTGGAAAATAGAGCCAACAATCTTTTGGAATGGATACACTGAATGCAAAGAATTGTAACTCCACACCACATTAACTGTTTATATGTTGAAGTCATATTTTATCATGATAATAAATGATTTGTTCGAAAGGATCATATAATATAGGTAATTATTAAATAATAAAAAAGAAGTTACGCGACACAACAGTCAATTTAAAATTATTATAAGACAAAAAAAATTCTTATAGTTATCTTACAAATTGACACTACATATCGGCCAGTATTATAAATATAGATGATATATTTATTTTCAGTAATTGATTAGTAGTATAGGATATTATCTTTCTAGAAGTTAATATAAACAATGAATTGGACGGTAGGTAGTGGATTCTGCATTAGCTCGGCCGTTTTTGCAAAGCAAGAACTCGGGCCAAGTTCAGAAGCCATATGCCTTTTTTGACAGAACAACATTTCTTTGAACAGTGCATCGAAGCAATGAACATTGTTTTATTTACGATGTGCTGGTGTTTTTAATAGAACGCCAAGAAATGAGACGACAAACATAAACAAGGTGTCTGGTTGTACCGCGACAAGGTACTAATGGAATTCTAAAAAAAATTTAATGTTGTTATTAATAAATAATCCCCAATTGGATGAAAGACATAAAGATGAATGTATGGAAAAGTTACGTGTAAGTTCTGTAGGTATTTCATTTACACTTCTTAAAACATCTAGCTATCGTTGACATTGTAAATAGAAAGCTACTATGATACAGTTATTAAATGAATGAATAGATGAAGTCATCTCGTTAACCGCACTCTCTAGTTTGCATACAATAAAGAAATGCAAAATGAATTAGCCGCCAACGCAGGAAGATATAACGACGAGCTCGATATGCGTAAAGTAAACTTTGTTGACATTGAAACAAGATGAAATTTACTTTGTAAATAATGTGCTGGAAATGGACTCGTGAAACATAAAGTTGCTTAACGGGAATGCAATTCTATAAAAGCAGACAACGTCGATTTCCTATAAGATCGTTTCGCTAATTATAATGTTCGTTTGCTGTTGCAACTTAATTCAGTAGCGTGGTTGGTAGCGACAGATAAATTTAAGGCCGTCTAAGACCAAATGAAATTGCATATCTAATGAATTTCTTCCGATGCTTTCAGTCCAATCCAATGCAATTAAAAGTCTTGCGTTAGAATAAGGTGCGTTATCTTGTATTTAGAGCAATAGTGGCCAGTTATAAAACATGAAGTCCTCACAAGAATTGGTTTCTCTCCAGAAAATTTTCCCGTCCAACTCTTTTGAGAAAAACAAACTGATCATTTTATTACTACACCGGTCACCTCTTAATAACCATAGTGAATAAAATATTTTGCTTGCATAAGTATTTTATACTTGCTTTAAGCCTATTTTCAGTTTCATCACATTCATCAGTGAACCGACTCATGACCGTACTCACTGAAAACTTGTTCGAAAACTATGGCCTTTCAACGAAATAGATTTCAACTAAATAAATAGATATATCAAACTGCTTGAACCAACCAACTACGACTTGGTTAACAATGAAACTAGTTCTTACACTGAGTGCTAATTTTTATTAACTTTCCCACTCGATGTAATTAAGAAGCGTTAAGTGATGTATTGCGATGCTAATCATTACACGCAGGATTCGAATGGTCACAATTAGCACACACATTGTAAAGCAATTATTGCAGTCACAGTTTGGACGATGCATTGGCAATTTTGTATCGTGCTAAAATATAAATACAAATCTCATAACTATCATAAGTTTCGTATACGAGGATTGAATTCTTGCTTCTGAAGGGTCTAGCTTACGATCGTTTCCTATGCTAGCAGCGTATCAGCGATAAACATCGAGTTAGACATCAGAACGCACAAGTCCATGGGCTGTTATGTCCACTTAATATCAAATCAATTGTATTCCTATCAACGACATATATATAATAAGTGAATGGTGTGTGCGATATTGATCTATTGTATATTGAAATAGATCTTTGTTTTATGAGGAGCGATGTTTCAAAACAACACATACCTACATACGTCAGTGGGTATCGAAGCTTTATTGGCTGTTAATTGGTGAATGCGGGCCATGGAAACGTGTCATGGCTGATGAATTGATGGTGTTCTATAAACGTTTTCAATACAACATACGTAAGCCCGTATTTCTCAGAATCTTATAATGCTCGTGATTGCGCTATAAAATTGCAATAGGAATTTATTTTCACTGCTTTCATGGAAGGTTTATGTCGACTTGCGACGTTTGAAAATCGTGTGGGCCAATAAATTAACTATAAGGTTAAATTTTCTATTGGCCGTAAATCTTTAGCGTCCTTACTGCTGGACAGGCGTAAAACTAGAACTGGTAGAGGTCTGGAATTTCAAGTCACACAAACGCCAGTAGCAACAAAACGATAGGCTCATTGCAAATCGGTGCAAGTTATTGTGTAAACAACTGCCGTTGCGACTTCAAAAGACTGTCACTCTTCAAATTGAAAGAGTATCTGTCAGAGATACTAGCATCTTACAAAACCGCGGCTCGTTTAACAACCATGAAAAACCCATCTTACTTCTAATTACATACTTAAACCAAAAAGGTTCCGTCCATATGTGGGCACTGCTTTGTATTCTGGTTATGTCTTCCGCGTCTCCGACGCACATTATCGGGAGAGGCTTACCAAAATGGCGTTAGCATTCCGGACACCTCGTGGCGCTTCAAGCGGCTCTTATGGTGCGCTCTGAATTATACATATCGTTGCGTCAACTAACTAATATGTCTGTACGTCTGTGGGAACCGCGGGCCTCAAAAAATCTTATTAGAGTGATGAGACCCTACATACGTTGATAGTTTCAATGATAACCACTTTGTCTCGAAGCAAGAATTAAAAACGTTAAATCCTCTCCGTCTTAATATAGCCGATTATGTTACTAATACTCGTATATAAGGTGCTGAGGTCGGTATACTTTAGTATGATGTACTTAATGTAATGGTATAAATTTAATTTTTTGGTAAGCTAATGTTATTTCAAAGAAAAATAAAGAGGGATCAGTATGGGCTTAACGCCACATCAGTACCTACAATAGAATCTGCTTCTTATTGAACAAATCCTTATTCTATTCATATTGTTCCGTTTTTTTATTATAAATTTTATCGTTTAGGCCAATATGTATGTAATATGAAAGTCTATAATTTTTATAACAATTACTTCAGATAGAAACAAATTAATTGTTTAATAGTTTGTTTGATATTACTAACTTGACAATTAACACATTCTGGCGAACAGCACCTGCAACAATTTCTGGCACAAAACCAAAGCCTTTGCACTGTTCTTTTATTGTCTGATAGACTCTTAATGGTATCAAGGCATTAGTGTCCGGCTTCAAATGGATCTTGAATCTATGTTCTTTACACTTTGTAAGCTAGTTTCCGGTGCCCTAAATGATGCCTATGTACTTACGGTAAGTGGCCAAATTCACACAATCAGAGCATCATAGCTGTCACAAAAAATTGCCGGCTTTGAAGTCGATGCTTTTTGCACTTTCTATAGGAATATACATACATATGTCGATGGACTTTAATGACCACTTAACGTCGGATGGCCCGTATGTTCATTTGCTACCGTTAAGGAAAAAAAAGTGGTCGCCTAAGGAGATCAACACCAAAGAAGTGGACACGCGATGCGGGCATTGATGGAGCGCCTTTCTCGATGATCTCATGATAAAGCGCTTAGGAATGCCCTTAGATGGCAGCCCATTCCGCATCTTACACTTCCGCGGCAAAAACAAGCCAATTCCATATTTTCTAAAATTTCATTCGACGTTAAATTTATTTTACTTACAATTTCTGAGTGTTCGAATTTCGCAAACATCAATAAAAAGTCACAAAGTGTGATCTAATTTTGCGAGTCACTTAGGAAGTTCAGAAACTTAACGGACCCAAGAAATTGAAGCTGAAGTGGAAACTTTATGATTAAGCGGACAAAAAAAATTGACATCCAAAGTTGTGTCATAGTATAGAAAATGCCATTAATATTGCGCAATGTAATTTTTCAACGGCAAGCTTATGTAGACAAACACATTCGTACTTATGAGCGTGAAATACAGTATCCAAAGTTGTGTTTACGCGTGAAAATTACGTGAACACCTCCAGCGGCATATTAACAAGTGCGGTGAACTGATCGTAAATTTTTATATGAGTTACGGCGTTTATCATCGTGTGGGCGGTGGGCAGGTGAGCGACGGTACACCCACCGAGCCGTTATTTTTGGCAGGTAACGTTGCGTGACACTCGTGCCCGGCGACATTAAAACGTTAGGGTACATTCGCGTGAAACATCTCATGAATCGTTTTTCCGCTTTATTCGCCTGCTTGTACCCTAATGCCGTGCTCGAATCTCTTTAGATACTGGAGATACATAGAGGATACTCGTAATACGTCGCGTCAATGTGGATTTAGGGGCCATGCTTCTGCCTGTGGGTAATATAACACTTGAACATAATTCGATAAATCTTTTTACAAGTAAAAAAGTTAGCGAGACAATAAAACGACGACAAAGAATTGTAACCTTAGTTTGAAAACGTTGAAAATAAAGCGCCGTTGGATCGTTGTTTTTAAAATTTATCAATACATAGTTATAGCTTAATTATTAATGAGAAAATGTCAATAGTGTACACAACCGTAATAACTTTTAGTGTTGTTAGACATTCTTCCATTCAATGAAAAGTTTCTTTACTATGAGGTGGTCGAATTAATAAAATTGTAACTATTCAAGAAATCACGCAGAAACATAACGAAAATCTGGTAGCGTTTCAATTGTGTCTTGCAACTTGCAAGAATGTCTGTGGTAAAATTAATTCTTCAGGTCAGTGCAGTTGATGCGAGTAGAGTAAAAATCGTTTGCAATTTACAATCCAAACAAAAAGAATATTACAAAGTAGATATGAGAGTAATTTTAGTGTACCTAGCGTACATCTTTAGATATTCCCGCGAAGTAAAGCGAGCTCGATTTGAATTATTTGTTTCGTATACGTCACGACGGTTAGAGGCGAAAACAAACAGCAGTGCGGAATTTTATTTGAAAACTTCCCTGGCGCTCCGTATCGGGCCGCGTCGATTATAATCTCGTTTGTGTTGCATAACGGCGATGGCAACCCTGCGCCTTCATGAATGCGTAACTCTGTTATGACTGGCGGCAGGTGAGCTCTCGCACCTTTACGATGAAATTTTCTTTTAACTTTACACGGCTACTCTTAAGGGTCGTACATATTCATAGTTATACGTAACATTACGCCTGTAATCCTCTAAGGGGTAGGCAGAGGAGTGTAGTACACCCCCACAATTCACCAGTTACGTTTAAGTCCCAC
>DWDX01005098.1:0-10874 GCA_018245675.1 Agara michaeli | reverse complement strand
GGTCTATTCAACACAAAAATAATTTTTCAATTCGAACCAGTAGTTCCTGAGATTAGCGCGTTCAAACAAACAAACAATCAAACAAACAAACAAACTCTTCAGCTTTATAATATTAGTATAGATAAGGTACACAGATACACTCAATGAAGGTCATGTACTAGTCATTGTACTTCGGCTTTGTGCGCCCTTCAGTCCACAGTACACCGGGAGGAAAAAGCCGGCGAAAAGAAAAACTCCCAGCACTCTTTTAAATAACAAAAAAAAAACCTATCCATATTGCAGTATGGCTTTTTAGTCTTAGAGCACACGTGACAGCTATGGCGTATGTCAAAATCAGTTATACGAAATATCCAGTATGAATACTTCATATCCAGTAGGAAGAGTACGATATAGTACGTTAGATAATGAAGTACTCAATGCACCGTAGTTACTAACACGTCATTCATTGCAACATGCCAATGACTCAGACAAGGCGCCGGTACTCAAGGTTAACTATACTATTGAAGGCGTTTAAACAGAACAGGAGGACCGCTCGTCCGTAACATAACCGTTACCGAAACAACAGCTCCTAGCTCCGATCACGAAGTTTCGAGATAACAGGTCGTTCGCTTGCGATGTAGATGTATGAACTTTTGCTATGGTAGTATTGGGTAACGCAACCTCTTAATGTTTCAGTGCTTACATCCTCGAAACTTTCATTGTTCTACTGTTAGACACAAAACAATCAGGTACAAGGCTAGAGCACCACGCTGGCCAGGTGAAGATATTGAGAAACAGCCATAATATTAGTAAGGGGGTAATGATATTCAAGAAAATAGAACTGTAGGTGTGTACTTTATTATGAAGGACACCGGTGCGTTCCGTATAGAGATCCCGGAGTCCTCCAACAGCGCTGAAGAAGGCCACCGTTATTATGAAACTCGTTTCCATGTTTATTTTAAATTGAGGACAATGATACTGTTGATGGTGACGACAATTCCTACAATTGATATAACAATATAATAAAATATGAAACAATACGCAATATGATCAACCGTGATGTGCCATTGAATACGATCATACTACCACTATAAATACGAATGTTTGTGCGTGTGCGTGTTTGTTACACCTTTACGCTGGACTAGATTTGATAGAAATTTAAGACACAAAGAGGCTATAAAGTTAAACAGCACAGAATGTTGATAGAGGCAAAAAGTGATAAAATGCGGCGCAGACTGCACTTTAGATCCTCCTGAAGCCTACAACTGATAGCTATAAACATTTAGCGTACATTGTATATATCATATTTATTAAAACCAATTGAATTACAGGCTGGTGATTAAATTTAAAAAAAGAAAAAGAAAAACGTAAGTGAATATGACAATGATTAGCAACGACTTAGCCTAGCATACTAACCGTGTTCCTACTCGTCGCTTAATGAATACTTTGTCGGACGTTCACATTGTGGCATCTAATTATCTTACACCATGAGAACAACGTGACCATAAGCTACGCCTGTTGCATCATGCGTGCACCAAAAAAGACTTATCGCAACATTTTGTAGAGGGATTAAAATATTAGATAAAAGTTTGTTGAATTTAAAGTCGAATTTGATTCCTTCTTTTCTCATAGTTGTAGAATAATTGAGGGTATATAGTTTTTTCTAAATTCAATCATGTAATTATAATGCAAACTACAGTTCTTAAACGCGGAAAAGTTTCGAAATTTTAGGATTATAGGCAAATATGTGAAGAATGGAAAAAAATTGATCGGAAATTTAAAAAAAATGTCGATCACGTCAACAGCGCCACCTACGTAGTTTATAGCTAAGATACATCTACATGACCTCATAGGAATACAAAAACAAATTCAAAAATGGTTTATAACCGTTTAGATGAAGTAAATTTGTGTACAATTTTTGACTATGCCATAAACATACTTAATTTAACAGATAACGCTAAACCGTTTTCTTTATGAGAATGCGTTATAAACAAACCTTACCTCCTTAAATTTCATATTTCTCTATTGTATTAAAAAAATAGTGCTCTATAGACGTACTTGTTGAAGTTGAAGCCGGTTTTCATTAGATTCAACGCAAGGGCCAGTCAAACATTTGATCAAAACAGTAATATCAGTATAACGTAGACAAGTACCAACTTATCTTTGTTTACAGAACTTGACACGATTTTGATAGGAACAGTCCTAATTAAACATTACACACGTTCGAAGTTTTTCGTTTATCTATATAAATAGCCCAAAAACTGTCATGGATATCTCATCTATAAATTTTTTTTGTGTAGAATTTCATAAGTTTAAAATCTAGCAAACACTGGCGCGTTCCTCTAAATTTCGTAATCTTAGTAGGTATTATATGCAGTGGAGGGATTTTCGGTGAGTAGGAATCCCACGTTCCTATGAAATAAAATTAATACTCACTATTTACTTCAATAGTAAAAACAACAACAACATACCGTCACGCCAGGTCCCTAACGGGGAAGGCAGAAAGGATAGTATAAGATGAAAACATAATCTAATAACCTTATTTTGCAATTGAGGCGCAAATTCTTAGATATAAAATGATTAAAGCATTTCACTTGTATTCAATGTCGTTATCACTCTGGGACGGAACACTCTCACCTTACGTAAGCTGCATTTTTTGTTGCAACCGTCAAATTTTTTTAACCACATTAACAAAACGAGTTTCTGTCCAAAAAAACTCACCCCAAGATAATAGTGAAAGTATGTCCACTTTTTATACGCCGCCGCCATAAATTATGACCATTTATATTTATAACGGATCCTCTGAGTTCTGTCTCGATAACTCTTAATATAGACCGTATCTTTGTTAGCCGTTTTTGTGTAGACGCATTATAAGAAAAATTACCACAAAAATGCTATCTTTATTTCATGTTATGTCATTCAACAAAAATTTAGTTGTATACATACATTCATTGCTTGACAAGTAGAATTATTAGTAGTTCGAATAAAACAAAGGTTCGTTCTCACAGCATCAACACGAAGTTCTGTTCTCATTAGTGATACTGTTTAAGCAGAATCCCAAGATAAGTGGTTTTAGAAAATAAAACATCTAACGATGATCACCATTTTGATGAGAATGAATAAAAATATGACATGACGTTATAAAATATTAATTTTACATATTTGAATATAGAACTTATAAACGGCTAGTATTCTTTTTAAACAGCCAGTATTCTTTCTAAACAGATACTTTTGGTTAACTTTTTTCCAATATGGTTTCCACTATTTGTATTTTGGAATAAACAGTTACTGTTCCGCTATTGTTTTCGAGAAATTAGACATTGTTGTGACCTTTTGCTGCATTGTTTACATTCCCTTTGTCTCTATCTGTCAATTTCCGTCGTGGGAATGATTTCGCCGATCTGATTGTTCTACGAGGAAACCCAATTTTTATTCAATACAACAACCTATATTTAATCACTGCCGAAGAAATTCATGTTATAGAACAAAGAATGATGTAAACTACTTGCTAGTGTTCTTATAAGAATCGATTTGTATGTAATTAATTTTCATTTTAATTAATTAAATTACTTAATACTTAATTAAATTACTGAAGTAACATTATTTTAAAATATTGCCTTATTGATGTGTTTAATCCGTTGGCTGCATGATCTTTTGGCAATATGTCAAATTAAATGGCACTTAGTTACAACGATCTATGTACACCTATTAAGGATTAGGGCGTACAATACAAAGGCGTAGAGGCCTCCGCATTTGTCATATAGGATTCGTAATGTAAAATATATAATTTTAAAACTATTGTTATAATGAAACTTGATTCTCACAAAGTTCAGTTACAAGTCATCTGAATCCCACGTAGAAATAAAACGAAAAAGAGGACATTAAACTTATGTTCTAGTTGCTAGTACACCCAGGTGATTGTCGAGATTTAATGCTGATTGAATTACCGAAAGGATGTCGGCGAGGGCTCCAGGGTCGGGAGGGTCAGTCTCAGTCGGCACCGTTCGCGTTTCAGCTGCATCGTGGCACGTGTTCCTCATTAGCTATGACTCATTCTAATATCCGTTTGATACGTTATTTTTTATTCTACGTATAAGATAAGTTACTTTTGTAAATTATAGCATTAGCTTATTAAATTGCATTAGAGTAATCGTCGATCGATATTCAACAGACAAATTGGTTGCAAAATATATATCTGCCAATTTGCAATAAAGCATGCGTAATTGGTGTACTCTAAGCCTACTGCTATAGTTAGAGACCGACGCCCAACAGTGGGTTGCTAGCGTAAGTCCATTTTGTACGCATTTAATTTTATAAATAGAAAACATCATCAGCTATTCTCTAAAGTGCACGAAAATACCGTGAAATGTACAGTGAAAATTTTATTTTATCGCATTGTGTGAGCTCATTCAACCCTCGAAGAAGTAATTACAGCCAACTAGCTAATACATTTCATTACTTTATATCGACGAACGTGGGCGGGTCAGTGCCTTGTCGCCGGTATGCCAACACGTTTAGCGACATTACAACTAGTCACCAACCACGACAACGTAACATCGGTAGATATTAATATTCATTAAAAAAAATATCATTAAATTGAAAATTGAATCTGTAAGGTGGTAAAGAACAAACGTTAATCACAGGTGAATGAGTGATAGGCTGTGATAGCATTATCGGGACGAGTACGCGCCTTTATCATAGAACTATGGAATTTATCAAGTGCTTTTATCGATTGGATATTTATCGAAGGGACAGCGCTACAGTTTTACGGAAGAAAACACACAATATTGTAATAATAGTCAGAAAACACGACAACAAAATTTCAACTTTTCCTTTAATTTGCGCATTGCGGCAGGTCATCCGAGCTGATATTCTTCTTTGCTACATAATTTATTTTACGGAATGAATAAACAAAGAATGAAGTCGGTTAAAAATAAATTTCTCGTCTTATCATAATTAACACATTTCTGATATTTCCTATCTACATAATATTATGTAGCAAGAAATCGCGGTATTAAATAAAACAAGTAGCCAATCTAGGCTATTTTAGCGTGGCCTAATTTTCTACAAGCAATTACGATATAAGCCAATTACTATTTTCAAACTAATAATCATTACATACACTAAAGACTAGTTTTGAGTCATGTTCAAACATAATTCTCTATACTACAATGAATTAAATCATCCAGCAATAAGATAACATAGATGTAGATTCATTTGATGATTAGCAACACGCGAATATAAAGGGAATAAACAACAATAAATGTACCTTATGCTTCAATAACATTTTTTTTTCTGCTTTTGAATTTGATGTTTTCTTCTTTAATTCCCTAGTAACAGATCTTCAATTTGGATAACGAAAATTCAAAGTAGATTCATGTTAGGACATACAAGCTGCGTAGGTTGTGCATTTGCTATTGAAAACGGAGACTGAGAATAAATAAAAATTTTGCTAAAAACAAAACAAATTGTATATAAGTCAAGTAACGCAATAGGAAACTTAAATCGCATAGTAGTAACGTATATCTGTAACAGGTTTGATTTCAAAAGCTGTAGCACATAAAAAAATATAGTGGAAATAAATAAAATATAGTGAACTTACAACAGCAACCAGTTTTCCGCGCACCGTGATCCCGACCATCGGCGCGAACCTGATCGTCACGCCGGGCTCCACGACCAGCTCGGCCTCTCTCTCTATCAATAGGTCATCCCGCATCAAGTATGGACTACCCTCCGCCCGCCACACAGTCCGTCCTAACAGAACACCGCCAGGCAACTCCGTCAAATCCGTCGTCTTATTCAACAAATAAGGATCTGTATCACCCGCCCTAACCTGCCCGTCACTAACACACACAAAACACAACAATAACACCACCGTCCTCCACTTGTATTTCGTATCGCTGAACTGACTGTGCCTCTTTTGCACCCCCATGTCTGTGAACACCTTAAGAACGCTAGCTTGTATAAAAAATATTCATTTCACTTTTACCAGCGATTCTCTGTATCTTTAACACCTATCCAAACATCGCACAGGTGAGGTCCTCCTCTGCAGTTTCGTTACAGCACAACACATTTTTTTGAACCATTCAAAATAGTTTTTGTATCAATAACAAAAG
The DNA here is from genome assembly GCA_018245675.1 of Agara michaeli. Classification (NCBI taxonomy): domain Eukaryota; kingdom Metazoa; phylum Arthropoda; class Insecta; order Lepidoptera; family Hesperiidae; genus Agara; species Agara michaeli. The sequence goes on along the minus strand of DWDX01005098.1, from coordinate 4,779 downwards.
CAAATCCGTTTTATCTTAAAAAATGCTCCAAAACAACTAAACAAAGGTGGGACAGTGTAAAATAAGCGAAAATGCGCGCCACCGCACAACCGTTGAACAAAGTCGTTTGGCCGGTTTCGTGTGTGTAGTTTCCTCCTGCCCTCCCACCTCTTACCTCATCATACCTATTTGTTTCAAATCAAAAGCCTCCGCCCCTCTACTCCAATCCACATTGGATCATTCGCTCATTCTTCCTCGGCCTTTCACATCTTGTTTTCATTCAAGCCGGTATCGATATTCATTCAAATCCAGTATGTATTTTTTACAGATAATTAATAATCCGTTAAAATATATAAAACAGACAATATGCTTTATATTTTTAAATGTATACAATTTCTTACTGCCTTTTTAGACAGGACTTCAACTGTCTTGTGACCTAATTTTTGTCGAGTTTACAGTAAACATAAATATGATACGGAATTATGGTTTTAGTAAATCCTTGATTTATAGGGCTTTGTATACTTCTGTAGTTTCATAGTATTTTTACATTAATATAATCATTTTCATAATAATTAGATTTTACTTCACTAAATGTATTTTACAGGTTTCTTGATATCATGTTCCATTTAGAGTATGAGATTAATATAAAGTATGTTTATAGTATTCATGAATGTTATTTTGTTAAATATTTAAATGTCATAATACACGTTTCACATAATTTTTGATGAACTAGCCTGGCAACATTTTCATGTGCCTCATTCTCTAATTTAGTATTGTCAGTTGTTAGATTCATTCGTTTCATTCATTCGCTCTTTCTTTAGCACCTTCACTCGTCAACATTATTGATCCATTTTTCATTTTGAATGTTAAAATAATTCAATTTATAGCAAATCGCTTTGTAACAAATAGTTCTAGTCCATATATAAATACTCATCTATTGCCAAGACACGTAAGTAACAATTATTTTTTGGTTATCTTCAATGTTTTCGGCACTCGGTTGGCGTGGCATCGTCAAGCCATGGCGACATCTTGTATTTCATTGTATTTATCTATTTATGTTTGGTGACCCTAGACGTATTTGCTTTTAGATTTGAGAATAAAATCACAATGAGCTCGGGAGGCACTCGCGTGTACGTCGGCGGTCTAGTGGAGGGCATAAAAAAAGAAGATTTAGAGAGGGAATTCGATAAATACGGCAAATTGAACTCCGTGTGGGTCGCACTTAATCCCCCAGGCTTCGCGTTTATAGAATTCGAAAATATGCAGGAGGCCGAGGATGCGTGTAGCGCGATGAACGGTTTCGAGATGTTAGGTGCGACGCTGAAAGTAGAGCTATCTAGAAAGCGGGACGGGCCGCGTCGGGGCGGGAACTTCCGAGGCGGGCGCGGCGGCGGCGGCGGCGGCGGCTACCGCGGCCGGGGAGGCTCCTTCGGGGGCAACAACAGATTCAACTCGTTCGGCGGAGGGCGGCCATACAACCGCAACGGTCAGAGCAACGGCTACGGCTCCGGCAACGGCGGCGGCGGCAACTTCAGATCTCGATCACCTCTCTCCCGATTTTAATTTAATTCTAGTTTAAGTTAGGTTTAGTGTTATCGTAATCTGAAGCCTCCTCGTGTTAAGTTCGATATCTGCTAATACTGGGGGCTTAATGCTGAGATGAGTTCATTTGTGCTGATGTCCATCGGAGTTAGAGGTGAGGTACTTTTTTCATTATTCTCCTTAGCTTTACAACTAATATCAATTACGTAATTGCTATAGCATCATTAGATACACCTTTATACAAAAAAAATCTTGTTTTAGCATATATTGTATTAATGTATACGGTCACTGCTCTTTGATAGAACTGTTGCAAATATGTATGTGTTTCTGTGCTTTGACAGGCAAATTAAGCGGTTGGCACCGGTGGTCAGGAATTAGCAATGAAATGGACGGCTAGGGACGGTGTGGGTATTATTAAACACAACGTATAAAATATCCAGGTGCTAATATCGGTGTAATACTATGAACAATTTGTACATTTGAAGTAGACATATAATTGGTAGTTTATTGTAACTGTCAACTAGAATATTGTTGTATTGATACCGAATTTAGTATGGAAACTGCTGCAAATGATGAAATGTGGATGTGTGTGAATTAGTTTGATACAAATTTTTCAAGTATACTTGGTTTAATGTGATTGGAAATCTGAATGTTCAGAGAAGAGGCATTGTATGCAGAAGTTCTGTGTTGCCGCTGTTGAATGAAGTTTCTGGTTGTAATTTGAATGAGTACAAAATGAGATCTCAAGTCTAGTGGTCATAGAGGATTTGGATATTTGAATAAATGTGTGTGTCGCTAATATAATCTTCATTTTTCATTCTGAATGAATGATGGTTTGTTTGAGATTAAAACTGGTGATCTCATGTTGAATATAGGTGTGATGGGTTATTGTACTGATGAAAATGAAGTGCTTGTTTATGATAAAGCAAGCATCTGGCATAAGCACCGAGAACGTTTTTCCAGACTCTTTGAACGTCTGAGGTTAAGGCTGCTTGAATATGTCAATGTAATTCATGAATTTGAGATTGCTATCTTTGTTGCAACCGGGGTAAGGGAGTTAATTATCAGAGATAAACATTTGTAAAAAGATTTGGCGACCAGTACTACCATAACCGAAAAGTATGTACGAATTTTTCTATGTGGCAATGTTTTTGTGTAATGTGTAAATGAAGACTTGACACAATGTGAACCTTTTGTTTGTAAATGATTCAATGAATATATGAATACTTACAATGGTTAGACATTGGTATAGGATTATTTAAAATGTTGTCAGTATTTCCGAAGTATGGTGGTAAGTTTTGATTTTGTACAGTAATTTGGATGTTGTATTGATGTTTAGTCATAAGTACACCATCGTCATCTGTCATTGGGATTCTTACTACTCATTTTTCAATGATTTCTCATCATCCATTCAAAGCCAGTAACACTTGCAATTGCTACCAATAAATAGCACTGCACACTTATTGGCTAACATTCCATATAAGTCTGTAGCAATGGAAAGTGCAGGACGCACTTTGTGAAATAGTACAAAATATAATTTTGATTCATGAATAGTAAAAGGGATGAGTTGTTCTATCTATGATTCTATAGCAGTATTAGTATTAACTTGCATATATAATTTCATACTAACAGGGGTTGTTTTTTTTGTAAAATTTGTGTAATTTTTGGGTTATTGGTTTATTGAAAGTAGTTATTATTTGTTGATCTAGTTTTATAATCGGGAAGTGTCCGGTATGCATCTCTAAAATTATATTGTATATTTAAAATATAAAATCTGTGCTACCGGTTTAATATGTTTTCAATGACGTGCTTTCCATCTGATATACGTAACATCTATCGAGTCTCTTAAATGTTAAGTCTGATTTATGAATCAATATAAATTGCTGGTCAAATAAAGTTCAAAACTTATGTTACCAGTACACAACCACCGATTGTTTTGAACTTGAGTGAAGTTGACTTCACTTAACAAATTTTATGCGGGCTATGATTTATCTTGCAGTATAAGGAAAAAATAAGCCATGTTAATGTCTGGCTTCCTTATAAAGATTGGTCATGTCTCGGGAAATGCAAGGATTCATTAGTGGTGGGTTGTGAATCGTAGGCACATCGGACATTTTTCCAAAATTTTCTCAAAATGAAAGTCAACGTGGCCATCTCATTTTTTTTTAACAAGACTTAGGGTTAAATTTTTATACATACCTGTGTAAGGTAAGGATCTCTTGGAGTATCGGTAATCATAATTGGTCCATTTCATACAAATAACAAGAGTACGAAGTAGACAGAATCATTATGAGATTATATTGTTTTTCCATTGTTGCAGCTCTTGTGGAATAATTTTATCTCGAGTCTGCTGTTGCATCGAGAGCACTCAAGAACAATTCATTTGGACATTTAACATTTTACCTTAGCACCCTTGGACTACAATTAATTACCTTAAATATAATTAAAGAAACAATTATTCCGATTCCTGACGTTTTATTTGATTATCGTTAAATTAATTTAATGCACAGTTGATTAACAGGTTTTATGACGGGCTGCTCAAACAGGCCATGAGTAGTTCCATCTTGTTTAAGAAATTTTTGCCTTCCATTCGGTCTAATTTGATTTCTCTGAAGGCACCACCGAGATTCTCCCATTTCTTGTCTTGAACCAGCTCACTGGCAAAGAAGTCTTTCCTCGGGGACTGGGCAATGAACACTTGCATCCCCACTGAAGGCTCGCATCGTATTGCTATCATTCTGTCGCCTGAAACAGCAGGGATACTAATTGAACACTTGATAAATACACACCCTAAAAGCCTGGAAATAATGTATTGTGTATAGTTTTGTTTCTATAGTATTTTGAAGATATAGGAGGGAGGGAGAAAGAGGAGGATATATCAAAAGTGAACTTACACTATGTAGTTTGTATTAGTTCAAATTTAGGCTACACATTTCCCAAATGGCGTTAAAGAAATATTGCAAGTTAATTACACTCGATACTTACCATTTGGAGATGCCAGTAAGCATGAGGAAGCGTTGCCGAGTGTCTCCACAGGTCCAGAACCCATGTGTGAGCTACTGGCCAGCAGCTGCCAGCCCATGCAGCGCCCCACCGCCTGCACTGCTGTCATCTGGTGCTGGTATATCTGGCAAATCAAACATTTGATGTTACCTATACATACTATAACTGTAACGGAACTCTTGATCGGAAGTTTACGTAATATTTAAATTTAGCATTTCAAGATAAATACACTTAGGTTACCCCGAAGCGCCTATG
>DWDX01005097.1:0-10875 GCA_018245675.1 Agara michaeli | reverse complement strand
TACCAATAGTGATCTACACCTTGGTGTAGCAAACAGTTGCCTACGTCGGGACCAGATATAATTGTCCGGAACGTTTAGTGAGATCAGTTCTAGTACCGATGGATTGGACAGCTTACCTCTGAGGAGTTGTATGAAGTAATCCAGCAAGGCGACGTTACGACGCAATTCTAGGGTGTTATACCCCAACATGCCTAGTAAAAAATTACTAGGGTATATGTAGGGATAGCCCACATAATAGCCGTACTGCCGGAAATACAAGTGCCTAAGAAATTTCTTTTGGAGCTTCTCCAACATGAGTGTATACTTTGCTTCATGTGGGCTCCAGATAACTGCTTTACACTCTAGTATGCTCCTAACGAAGCTATTATATAAAAGCTTCGTTGCTGCTACACTATCTTAGACTGCACCTCACATATGTATGATCGAGTGAGTTCGCAGTGACATACAAGGCTATTGTAAATTTAAAAATTATAAAAAGAAAATTATAACGAGCACAACATTACATACCATTTTAACCGTATAATAATGGATATTAATAGTTATACATTTTTTGATATAAATAGCTGATTTATGTATTATAATTTTGAAAACTGTTTCCAATAGGCGACGTTAATCGACTAGTACCATGTTAAAAAACGTAAATAAAATATGTTAAATAGACAAAAACAAAGACGTTTCTTTGCACAAATATAGGTATATATAAAGATGTTACAAGTTTATTAGTTCAAGCCATATTTTGCCTTTACGGCGTACATACAACCAACCGTCGCTTAATTTGTTTAATGTTATTGTCTGTATTTCTTTCTCAAAACAGATATTTACAGAGTGTCATGCTTATAAGAGATAAGCAAGATAATATTTGTTATACTTATTATTCTACTACACACAAAAGAATTTAAAAGTAGTACTACATATTATTATACCATCATGCCAAGTCCCTAATGGGGTAGTCAGAAAGCACCGAGTGTTAAATATCTTTATTGCAATCCGGACGTGTTTCTCTTATATAAACATAGTATCATATGATACATCTGAAATTAATTTTCTTTCTGAGCTAGAAAAAATATGTCGCCGTTGTCGTCAGCCTGTTTCAGTCCGCTGTTGGACGTAGGCCTCCCATGTTGTAATTTGCCCTGTCCAAAAAATATGTATTACTCGGTTATTTATTTTTTGACAGTTACCATGCATTGCATTAGCATTTTAATTCAAACGTCATAAACATTTTTGGTTTGTTATTATCACCGTTTTATATGAACATTGAACATTACGGAATCTTAGTTTTTAAAAATGAAATGATAAATAATTTTATAAAATAGTAAAATTAAAAAATGCTACCAGTATAAAAGCACTCAAATGGTTTGTTCGGGTAATATTGTGCTTTATATAGTAAAGCATACATACAGTATATAACAATGTATAATAGACTTTGCTTTAAAAAAATTGTAGTCCGAGTATCCGATCGGCGACCGCCATCATCATTCATCATATCAATGGCGCCAGCGAGTACTGTTGCGACATCATAGCGTGACAAGTCATGTCAATTTTGTCCATGATACATGAGAAAATCCAATGGCAGATTCCTTTTTCGAGTTCGATACTTCGTTATCGGTGAGTCCTGCTACAATGTAGTCATCAAAAACCATCTGGTAAATATGTAAAACAACTATTTACTTGTGTGCCTTCTGCCAGCGTGCCAGTGGACACACTAATTATTTTGTTATTTTATACATAATAACCCTTTTTCTTGACATATTTTGAGTTTAACCTAGTATACAAGAGTGCTGTGTAATGTGTGTGTGCCGTAGACGTTTCGAGAAGCACGCTTCTGGTGTTAATGTTCGAAAATATCTCCTGTCTATTTCGCAAAGTTATGAAGTGGTCTGCTATACGTATAGATGATATAGTAACTTGTTTATAAAAGTCAGTACGTTCGGCACACTTAGTCATAAATACTTTTAAACTGTTTCATTATGAATCTGTTATAAATTTCAATAGCACTGTTGTTTCGTGAGCTCACGTTTTCTTGGAACTATGGTCTACCGTTTTCCTACAAACGTACACTTATTGTCCGATACAGCAAACTTCTCTGTATTGCGAAGTGTTATGAATATTGACGTGTGTGGTTGATTCCAATATAAATCACTTTTGTACATAAATCTGTTGTTGATAGCTCTATAGTCTAGATCAATGGTTTCTAACCCTTTCCTGATCAGGAATCGCTAGGACGTATGGGTTTGCAACAGAGACCCCCTAGGTTTAAAAATGCAATTGAACAAAATCAATCATTCAATCATATCAAAATGTTTGACCAATTTCAACTTTACCTAACTTATACATATATGTATGTATGTATGTACTTTACTTATACATACAAAATTATGATAGGCATATATGATAGGCATTTCTCATGTTATTACGTTGAATTGTACCTTCTATTATAGAGACTAGTAAAAGAACTCTCATTGGAAGCAGGCAGTGCACTGGCGACTTCTCGGATGTTGCAAGTCTCCTTAGGTGGTCCATCTGCCTCTTTGCTGAGCTAAATTATGTATGATTCAATCTAATCAACGACATTAGAACAACTTGTGTGTGTATTCCCCTCGGCTACCATTCATCCATTGTCACCCCTCGTTGATATTACTATCTCTCTTGTACACACGTTAATGGTCCTTTGTTCAGATGCCAATGAATGTGATATCTAGTAATGAGTACATAATCAAGTTTTGTTTACACAAGTATAATACGACATGATAAAACAACATAATTGAACCACTGTTTAATGTTCAAAAAGTAATAGAAAAACAAGATATATAATACCCAAAGCATAGTAATACAAAGAGCTAAAGTTAAAATTGAATAGAAAGCTATAAATCAAAAGCAACTGTGGTGTCGTCCTATTGTACTGGCATCTCGGTCTAGTGGTTAGAGATCCTGATTGGTTAAATCATAGGTCATAGGTTTGATTCTCATTATGGATCAAAAAAAAATTACAAGGCTTTTCTCATGTCATTAGACTATTTCTTGTAAGAATGAAAGCCTCCTTTGCTAACCATTCTCTGACTTATCTTTACTGTCAATAGTCTGTACTTCACACACTAGACTGTCTAACGATAATATTTACTAAACATTAACTCAACTTTCTTACAGAACTTAAATGACGATGAAGGTGGCGGGGAGCCTTCAGAGGACGAATACGATGCTCTCAACGATGAAACATTCGGGCAGGACTGTAAGTATAACAATAATGATATAATAGTAACTTCGGATAATTCCACACGCAGCTATCAGATTTCAAATTATGCATTTGAATTGCTGTGTTATGGTTACCGGACAGCTGATAAACATACATATATAATGCCTATGGACCGATTTTGACGAGACTTTCACTGGCAGGTAGCCGACATAATAAGGCGCAACTTGGACTACTTTTATTTCAATTTAAATTCGAACGCGGACAAAGTTACGGGCACAGCTAGTTCATTTATAAGTTTGCATAAAAACACCATATCATGTAATTGACATTCACTTCCAGCGGAGGACTACGACTGGGAGGTGGAACACGAGCAGCTCGCCGAACAGCTGGAGAGCAGTCGCAGATCCAACACGGCCTACGATGACGTGGACACGCGGCTCGGTGAGAAATTTCATACATTCAGATGCCACCGTGCCATATATGTGTAATAATAATAATAACTGAGGACAATTCCACACACAGCTATCCGATTCCAAATTAGGCAATTGAATGCTTGTGTTATGGTAATTGGACAGCCGATAAATATTATAATAAAGAAATATCTATGGTATCTTTGCTAAGTAGATAACACATTGTATTTTTCGCAGAAGCCTCTCTATGCAAGCTAGTACTGGACGAGCCCGATTCGCCTCAGCGGCACGTGATCGGATCCAGTGTGTGGCAGAACAATGGCATCAGCTGGGTTCCATCGGCGCTCACGGTAAGACCATCTGTACCAATTTTCTATCAAGTTCCTTAAATAACTCATCGCATCAGTCAGGTGCTTTGTCTTTTCATATGAATGGGATTGCTTTAAGTTGATAGCTACTTATTCTTATATACTTCATTACATTTCTAAGGTGTGCAGGTTAAATTATTTGTTATAAAATGCACGTAATAAGTCTGTTTTCTGAGGGCTGTGAATTCTACCAATCCCCACTCGGCCAGCGTGGTGGACTATTGCCTAGATCCCTCTCACTATGACACGAGACCTGGTCCAATAGAAAGGGTGAAAAAAAATTTCTTATTATACTTGATTCATATTTCAGCCAATGCAGCCGCCCAAGAATGTTTGCACAGTGGAGGAATTGGAGCGGCAGCTCCGTCAAAATCAATCCCAGGGCCAGAACCAAAATCAGAATCACAACCAGAACCAGAATCAGAACCAAAACCAGACCCAGTCCCAGAATCAGGTGCAGGCCTGCTTCGCGATGTCTTATTTCCAGGTAAGTAATTACTTTATATACTGGCTGCAGTACTATGACATTAGATTCAAACAGTGCCTGCATTTCGTATAAAAATGAGAGCTCTGAAGTGATCTCAGGTCAAAGCCTTAGGGTAGGAGTCCGCTAACATTGTCTTACATCTTAGGTATATACTTATAAATAAATGCAAATTTTTCATAAAAAAAATGAATCACTCATTAATTTTTAATGCAACAATATATGGCTGAATGAAACGTAATTGTTCTGCTTTGTGAAGTATGACACAAATATCACTGTCATTCAACTGTCGTTTATACAATCTGTAAACTAGTAATACGATTATTTTTATGTATCAAATAAAAATAATTACAATATGCAAAAGTCTAGTATAGTTTTGTCTGTACCGCTGCTTTTTATCATATAAATAAACTTTTATTGCAATAAAAGGTCTCGGCTTTGTTTCGGAAATGTATACAGAGGTAGGGAATTAATCAGAGCAGCTTCAGACACCATATATGCATTTAAACATTTTTAAACCGTTTGTGAGACCTAGAAAGGGCAGTCACAAATGCAGTGTCAAAGATATGCATGAACATCCAGTTTTTGATGTATGCACAAAGTATTCGGGTCAATTCAAATACTATTTTCACTAAGTTAATGTTATTTTTTGTTTGCAGCCTAGATTTCCGCCGGTCATATTACAGCGACCACCCGGCCTTCAAGCGCCTGTGCCTTTACCGTTCGCGCCTCAGCCACCAATGGCGCATAACATGAACCAATTGAACCAACCACTCAACAAAATCATCGGCCAAACCACCCATAACCAGATGGGCCAACCAAACCAGCTAATGAACCATATGCCAGTTAACCAACTAGGCCAGAACATGAATCAAATGGGTCAAAATGTAAACCAATTCATGCAAAATGTGAACCAGATGAACCAGTTCCAGAATAATCAAATAGGGCAAGGTTTGATGAATCAAATGCCGTCAAATATGAATGTACACATGAATCCAAGTAACCAGCTGATCCCAAACTCAATGAACCCAAATGTGACCCAGATGGCTCAGAGTATGAATCAGAACATTAACTTGGCCCAACAAAACATGAATCAAATAGGCCAGAATTTAAACCAAATTCAACTCAACATGAACCCAATGAATCAGATGGGGCAGAATATAAACCAGAACATGAATCAAATGGGTCCAAATATGAATCAAATGAATCAAAATATGGCTCAAATGGGGCAGAACTTGAATCAAATCACCCAAAGTGCTAATCAGATGGGACAGATTAATCAGATGATGCCGAACGGTAATCAGTTTGGTCAAATGAACCAGTTCCCACATATGATGCAGCCTCGTATGATGGCTCCACCCCCTGGTATATCAATCCAAAGACCAAACTTCAATTCCAACGTGAATCAGTTCAATTCAAATTTTCGCGTAAGTAAACAATTGCTATTAGTTTTTTACATCTTCAAATAGTAAACACAGTAAATATAATTGGTAGTTAGATACAATATTGTATCATAAGTCATATGTTATAGAATTCATTATGTTGGAATGAATTTAATTAAAAATCTTGTTCCACTAGTGGACATGCCTCCTCTATGAAATATTCTTTACGATCCTTGATATGCTACAGATTGTTTCAAATCGCAGATTTAGATTATTCGTATATATAATTCGGGTGTATGCATGAAGTGAGTGGATAATGTAGTTGAAGCACATCAGATTTGTAAGGACAGATGTACAGAGGCAGGCGGTGCTTTCTGTCTACTTCCATAGGGACCTGGCATGATGGTGTAATAATAATAATGATTGGCATGTGTTTTTACAGTGGTGTTGTCTGTAAGCTTCTATTATTATTGTTTTATAGCAAAGCAGAAGTAAATATTTTTTATTTTATCTTTTTGATACAGGGACCATCAATACCAACAAAACCCAATGAGCAACCATTGAACATACAACCACTAAATCAGCAACCGCTAAATCAGCAACCTTTAAATCAGCAACAGTTGAACCAGCCGCCTCTGAATCAACAACCAATGAATCAACAACTTCTAAACAATCAATCAATGACACAGCAACCGATGAATCATCAACCCATGAACCAGCAAACGATTAACCATCAGCCAATGAACCATCAGCCAATGAACCAGCAACCTATGAATCAGCAACTGTTAAACCAGCAGCAGCTGAACCAGCAGCCACTGAACCAGCAACCGATGGCTCAGAATCTAATTATGAACCCAATCAAGGGCCAGCTAATCAACCAGAACTCAATGCAGCCCGTCAATCAAACGGCCCCCAACAATGCGATACAGAAACCGACCGCAACTCAAATACTCAGCCAAAGTCTACAGCCGAAGGTGCAGAAGACACGTATATATAACAACAAGAATCTAACGCCAACGACGACGACCTCGAGCAGCGTCACGACCACGCAGCAGCTGTCCTCACAGAACCTGGTGCAGATGATACAGAACACCCATCCAATGCTCCAGTTCAACAATAGCTTCCACAACGCCAACCATCACCCGATGCTCAATCGGACCGCGCTGTTCACCAATCAGTTCACCAACGTGCCGATGTTCACCAACCGGCCTAATGGCAATTTCGTCAATGCCAACAACAGGTACACATTATAAAGAGGAAAGATTTGATTGTTTTTAAATGCTTCTGTACTCTGACCGGCATATGTATGTCATTGAGGTTAATAAAAGGTCAGGTTTTCTATTCACTTTGCAACAGACGAGGGCCTCGTGGACATGAGCTCAACTTCAGCTATCTATCCTCGGTGGGAATAATTCACAACTTCAGTCTTACTGGTCAATGTCACTGTTGCATCGTTGCAGGAATTCCAACGGCGACGACAGCAGCCTCAGCAGCGACACGGACGAGTACGCCGGCCTCATGACGTCGCGCGAGAAGCAGTGGCTCATGAACATACAGATGCTCCAACTGAACACAGGAACACCCTATATACACGACTTCTACTATACGGTGAGTGTTCACAGTTTAAAAAAAAGTTTGCAATCGGATAGCCGTGTAAGGAATTGTCCCCGGTTATTATTGTATTATTATATTATTGTTTAAAAAAAATAAAAGAAATCAATCCTGTATATGTATATTTAACACCAAAGTGATATGCGAAAACTCAGAGATGGCTTCATTTTGTACTGTTAAATATGTTAACTGTAAGTATTTCACGATCATAGGTAAATAAGAATGTAAGAATTATAAAGTTTGTTTTTTTTTTAAACTGTTATCAGGTGTTCTTAGAAAGGCAGGCCAGTAAGGAAAAGGAAGGCATCAAAGAGGCGCACAAGGCGAATCAACAGAATCATCCCTTCTACAGTGGTGAGATTTTGAATTGATTGTATTTATTCGCAAAGAAAAGTTAACCTTATGTTGCGTACTTGAGGTTCATAATAGTTTGTAAGCAATGATAGGCTAGTTATTTGAAATTCAGCCTCCCACTTCGGGGGGTCCATGCTCGAACGGCACGCCCCTCTGATTTGTTACGTGGGTTTTATAACTGAAATTCAAATAACACTCGCTGCAATGGTGATGGAAAACATCGTGATCAAACTTGCGCACCTTAGTGGTGTTACAAAGTGTATAATATTTTCTGAGGAGTGCGAAGTCTACCAATGCGCGCTCGACTAGCGTAGTGGACTATAGCCTAAATTGTTCTCACTGTGAGAGGAGACGCGGTCCAGCGGTGAACCGATAAAAGGGTGGAAAAAAAAATTCTTCGTGTTACCATAACAAGCATTAAATTGCCCAATTTGGAGTTGGATAGCCGTGTGTGGAATTGTCCCCAGTTATTAATATTATTATTTATATATTTTTATGCCCCAGCGGTCTCGAAGCAGGACAACGCTAGGGAGAGACGCAACTCCCACAGGCACAACTCCACCAGCGAAGAGGCACCACGCACGTACGTGCCCACCCAGTTTGAGAACTCGCTCGGCAAGCTTCAGGTGAGATCAGAAGGTTACAAGCCGTGAACAAGTTGACAAGTCGCGTCGACCGTTAGCAAGGTTGTTTTGTTGATCGATACAACATTCGCTAACATTTATCTTATCTATTTATTTAGGTAAACAATATTCCGTACATTGTGGCGTTTTACATAGAATTACAAATAATACATGGTTAGACAATTAGTTAGACAATTAAAAATAATACATGGTTAGACAATTAGTTAGACAATTAAAAATAATACATGGTTAGTGTCAGCGTAATTACAAGCGACGACAACGTGCCAAACATATTCATTGCAATGAGAATAATAAAACATTTGAAAATGAAATGAGAAAAAGGAATAAGATGTTAATTGAAAATTTCAATTAAAATTATCATTTTAATATCATCTATGTATATTCTACATACACCATTTATGATATCTCATTAATGGCCAAACATGGTCACATAATATAAAACTTGCTATTAAATGAATTAAGACTCAATTTGAAAAAATATCAAAGTTACCATTAAACGGAGTTTAGAAACAATGTGTAAACTTAAAAATGGTAATTCGACTTGTCAATATATTCATCCCTTGTAACAACTCGTTTGATGTTCTCTTCTCATTGATACAGAAAACTGAACTTAGTAGCATGTATTTATTCCCAGTGCGGTAGTGTGACTGCACCGAGGAAGATAATCGACGTGGAGGTGGTGGCTGGTGAGCCGCCGTCCGGTCGAGCGTCGCGCGCTGCCAGCGTCGCCAGCACCACCAATCCCGCCGAGGTAATAACTATACCAACGTACCAGATCCCAAACGGGATAGGCAGAAAACACTGATATGACGGGGGAGTCGAGAGTCTCTGAGACCAATTTTAACTGTATATGTAAAAAAATGGTGATATTTTTTAGTATACTGTTAAAATTGATATGGAACGGTGAGAAGAGTATAATCTATTCAATGGAAAAGAAATTGATTGTTGTTTATTGTTATTGAAATAAATTTTTTCAGGTTCCCAGAGAAGTGAAGCGGACGAAGCAACTCCTATTGGACATTGAAGCGCTGTACCTCATTTTACTGAGACTGGAGGAGTTAAATGATCCGTTGGCAATCTCCAATGCACTCATATTGAAGGTAGGTTACTACTATTATTATTATTAGTACTAGTGTTATAGTTATAGTATTAGTACTACAATGCCAGAGTAGTGTATGTCTGCTTTGTGGAACTTATCGTAGTTCTTGAATGCAGGAAAGAGAAGAGAAGCAGAAGCAGCAAGAGGCGGCGCAGAAGGAGGCGATGGAGAACGAACCTGAAGAGGATACCAATCTCTTCCTGCGGAACATTGAATCAGTACAGCGGAGGAAACAGGAGAGCCCCAAGAGTGAATCCGTTGATAAAAGACAGGTAGCACATAAAGATAAAATGAATGGATGAATGAAACCTTTATTCTATCTACATGTATGTCTATGACACATAAATGAGCAGAAAAATTATACAACGAAAGAGTATAGAAAATAAAATAAAACCCTAAACACAAAAATGAATGAATGAAAATGTAGGCTATATGTTGATAGCCCGATAGTTCATAGTCTTTTAAACTTATTTCGTCTACAGTCCACTTTGAGAATGAAATATTTTTTAGCGCCCACCTAAATTGCCTTATTTTAAATATACCTAGTGTGTTATATACGCCCTCACCTCCAAATTACTTTGTCTCCCCTCCCCTCCCCCCCTCTTCCCCCAATTACATCTACCGAGACCGTTTACCCTACCCTTACCCTAAAAGCCTCCAGCGCTCTAAACACAGCTCTAAATAAATGTAGTCATTATCATTGTTATCGCTTCTCTTTGACCAGGTGGTAAATTTGGCGGTGAGTCAAAAGCCGGCGCCCGTGAAGAATCTGTTGGACGAGGATAAGGACGAGTTGCTGAACAAGATGTTCATGGGGCTGCTGCACAACGACAGGCTGCAGCAGATGCTGACGGTCAGGAAAGGACGGGTGAGTTTTAATCTTTACTGCAAAACCGGACGTCGCAGCCTTGAGTCCTATTGCTCCGGCCAATATCTGGAACTGTTGGACCAATTTTGTCAGGACTTTCACTGACAGATAGCTGATGTAATAAGGTGTAACCTAGGCTTCTTATATTTCAATTTAGATTCAAACCCGGACGAACTCGCGGGCACAGCTAGTTCATTATAAGGTATATACATATACTTAATAAGTTGTGGTATTCTATCGGTAGGCGCTGATCGCGCGGTTCGTGTCGCGCGCGCCCGCGTCTCACTGCCGCCTGCGCGCGCTCTGGTGCCGCGTGCTGCGCGCGCTGCCGAGCGCCGCGCGCCGCGGGGACGCCGGCCTGGCGCCGCTCGCGCACCACTACCGCAGGTACTAGCTGCCTCCTTCTTCCCCTCCCCCTCGCTCCTTCCTTTCTGTAGCTGTCTAGTCTCGCTGACTTCTTTC
>DWDX01005096.1:0-10876 GCA_018245675.1 Agara michaeli | reverse complement strand
CCTTCGGTGCTTACGTAATACTTGAAAGATCCCAAATAAATAAAACAACTTGAAATTTAAATTTGAATTTTCCTTTTATTTTATCAAGTGTAACTAAGTTTTGTAATAATAGCTGTAAAAAGTTCTGAAAATCTTGTGTAGGACTTTGTTGTTTTTTTTTTAGTTTTAGAACATCAACACCGCTAACGCTGTTGCATTCAGAACAAATATGTCCTTTCATATATGTATGTTGTACTTTCGGCCATTGTTATTCACCGTATGGCGTATCAAATACCTCATGTGACCATTCAAGCGCATAGATTTATCGCTGTCTACTTTTCAGATGGAATGTTCAGAAGATTGATGTAATTAGAAAAAAACGTAACATCACGCCTGTAATCCCCTAAGGGTTAGGCAGAGGAGTGTAGTACACTCCCACATTTCATTGATGTAATTAGAAGATTTTTCATAAATACATATAAAGTGCATAATGTATGATGGTATTGTAACGTCGGTTTAAAATCTAAAAAGATCTCAAGAAGGCACTTGTTTTCTTTTTAATTTTGCAATTTTGTCGTTCACTTTTACAGTTGCACAAATAATGATGTATTTTAATTTTTCTTACAGGACAAGGATGGAAAGAAGAAGAGCAAAAACAAGGAAGGTAAGTGACCGTAGACAATACTCCAATCAATTGTGTTTACTGTGGCTGTGATGTAATTACTGATTGATTTTGTTCTGTGTTCCTGCATTCTTTGGATTACTTCACGGTAAGTGTTCTATTGCCTAGTATGTTATTTACAAAAAATATTTTTGGTTTCGAAATCCTCGGTGAAAAGTGTGATGAAACATATGAAAACAATTGTTCTAATATATATTGATGGAATTCCACGTGACCTGCTTTGTAACTGAATTAATTTTCAAAAACTTGATATCCTTTTTTTTTAATCGTACAAACCTTTTATATTCTTGTCTATAGACAAAAGGTTTTTTTTCAATAGGTAATTGGGGTGTCGAAAATGCATTTAATAAAAAAATGTAAATTTTTCATCAATATGTATAACTAGCTGAACCGCGCGGTGTTACCCGCGTAGATTTTGAACCCGTAGGAATATCGGGATAAATAATCATGTTCATTCCCAAACTTCAAACCATCCCCATATCGAACTTTACAGCGTTACAGACAGACGGACAGACTGAGTTATTTTGCGCGTATTATACATATAAACCTTCCTCTTGAATCGCTCTGTCTATTGATAAAAACCGCATCAAAATTCGTTAAGTGGTTTCAAAGATCTAAGCGTACGGACTTATCCCTATATAGTATTAACCTGCCGTTAATAGCTGGGTCTGATGTTTCCAGGGGTCCCTCGTTCAGTGCTGATCGAGGGGGTGCTGTTCCGCGCGCGCTACCTCGGCTCCACGCAGCTCGCGTGCGAGGGGCAGCCCACGAAGGCCACGAGGATGCTGCAGGCCGAGGAGGCCGTGTCCAGGATCAAGGTACCCAGCTCCCGTGGCTACGGTTCGGTTCCCGGGGGGGTGGATTTGATGGCGCACGTTTTGAAATTATATAAATAAATCTGCGACCGGGAGAGACATTAGAACGCTGCCCCAGCCGAGTTGATGAATCATTTTGTTTTTACTGTCGACCAAATTCGCTTCGTTTTCACGGCCAGTAATTTAATACGACCATATAATATTTTCATTATAGAACTGTTGCTAACTTATAAGAAATACCTTAATAAAGCTCCGAAACAAAGGAGCCATTACGCGTATATTGTATTTTGAAAAAAAATCAATATATCCAACAACGTGCGTCATCAAAACCAAACCGTGGTGTACGTAACGCTAAACTAGCCATTGAACTTTTTCAATTTCTACCTCTCTCGATTCTTAAATATCGATATTATTTCCTTACATAATACGTACACTTCCGTATACACTCAAAAGTATATGCAAGTGTTCACGCATTCTCAGTAATATGTTCTCGAGGCAGTGGCCGATAGTCGCCCGTGTGGATCGGTAATATGATATATTGTAACCATTGTATTAAGTAGTCTTTCTATAACGAGCATGAAATTATCGTACACGCAACGCACGTACGAGATCGAAACGAACGAGCAATATGCACGCTTCCCTGTACAGTCGACCTTTATCGATTCTAAAAATCGATTCGCGAAAATCGATATCGTAACCTTTATGACTTCATCGATTTTAATGATGTTATGCATGCAGTTTTCAATTGAAATAAACGAGCAAACTGCACGCTTTTCTGGACAGTCAACCTCTATCGATTGTAAAAATCGATTCGCAAAAATCGATATCGAAACCTTTATAACTTGAACGATTTTAATGATGTTATGCATGCAGTTTTCAATTCGATTATATGTCGACTGAATGCAGCACATTTTTTTCATAATATCTTATTCATAATCCCCGTGTATATACTATCGGTACTAGCTTTGCCCGCGATTTCGTGCCGCCCCCGCCTTCCTCTTCCTTCCTCACATATAAACCTTCCTCTTCAATCACTCTATCTATTAAAAAAAACCGCATCAAAATCCGTTGCGTACTTTTAAAGATCTAAGCATACATAGGGACATAGAGACAGCGGAAAGCGACTTTGTTTTATACTATGTAGCGATACGTAATTTCATGCTCGCTAGGTTTAGTGTTTGAGAATGCTAGTGGGTTCCTGTTGTCCTTGTCGCGCCCCCGACGCCCCGCCCGAGGCCCGAGTCGCGCGGCGCCCCGTCAGACGGTTTCCGCTCTTATTGACATGGCACTAGAGTTATTTTTACAGTGTGCTCCTCACCCCTCGACCGACCCAGGAAGATTGTCGGGTCCCGTATGCCGGCTAGCCTCCTCTGAAAATGTTTGTTTGTTTTCGTTTGCCTGCTACGCTTGTACCGCTCCGCTTTGTTCGTTTTTAATGCACCACAGTGTTCTTCTAAATCCGAAACGACCATCACATCACGCAAAATTTTCGACATTTTGGATGGAAATTTTCTTATGCACATAAAAGAATATTATGCTTGTGTAATGTAGAATTAACGTTATGTGTAAATTGGATTGATTCTATTGTATTTGACCGTATGGATTATGGATGAAAAAGACTTTGATACGATTTTTAACTGCAAATTTTAAAAAGCGATGTCATAGAATCGGATCGACATTTGATTTTCCGTTTTATCAATAAATAGTTTTTACGTAAATCTGATTGGCCAACTTCGTTGTCACATACATGCACACACACTAACAATGTTCCATACATCCCTCTGTCCACCATTCGCTGTAACACGTCCCAATTTAGTTTACCTTTCGAGTGTGCGTTTAGCTAAACTTTTTTAAACATTTCTACTATATAAGGTAATGTTTACAATCGTACCGCATGCGGCCACCTTAGTACAAGTTGCTGCTTTTGCTTGCGCCAGTGTGAAAGACGCTTCCGATTTTTCTGTCGTTATAATTAACTAGTGTGAAACACTGAGTTCATTAGGTCGATTTGTAGCAGATAACTCTAGAACATTAAATAATAGGATCACTAAGAGGAATTACAGAACCAGCGCACAGTAAGTACCTAGGTGCTTACTAATAAATTATTAATCTATCTATATATATCAAAGCGAAAGGTCACTCACTCACTCGTCACGAAATCTCAGAAACTACAAGTGCTGGGAGTTTCAAATTTTGCATGCGGGTTCTTTTAAGGACGTAAGTGCTCATTAAGACGGGATTTAATGAAATTCAACCCCTATGGGGGTGAAATGGGAGGGTGAAGTTTGTATGAAACTTTGTAAATTTTAAACCGATCGAGCTGAGACTTTGCATACATAAAGCTACTATGACATAGGCATCACCTAAGAAAGGATTTTGATAAATTACACCCCGAAGGGGATAAAATAGGGGATGAAAGTTTGTATAAATATTCTTAGATTTTTCTTAAATTCAAACGCGGACAAAGTCGCGGGCACAGCTAGTTGATAATAATAATAAATCACTAAAATTAGGGACAGATTCACAAACAATTCATAGTCCCAACTTTTATCATTAGATTACCGCCATTAGAGGACCTCTGTTTTGAGATTTTGTAAAACTTCCGACCGGACATTGCTGATCGATTACTTGCTGATGATCACTCCCGACAAACTCATGTTTACTTTACGACAAATCGATGATTACTTTCGACAAGACAATTTTTACTTTAGTCAAACCGTTGTTTACTTTTAATTGAACGATAATTACTGAAAAACAATAACTGTAAATAAATAAATAAATAAATAAAAACTAATGAGCAATTTCGACCGACCAATTAAACTTGCTTCGGCATTTGTAAGTCACATTCGCCGCTAGATGTCGCCTCACGATAAGTAGAAAATTGTTGTCGATATGGCTAGTTACTTTACCAGAGAATTGTAGGGTATTAAATACGTTTCTAAGAAATATCGCGTGAAATTCTAGACGATCAGTATTAAAATAGCATGGCTTCGGCAAATAGAAAGAAATTCGCCTACATAGTTTGACTCCATACAAAGAATCCAGAAATAGGTTATTTGCATATCTGCGTATCTGTTGCACTAAATAAGGAACTAGATTAGATAATTATAATTAAATTACTATGGTTTCGAACGTCGAAACACATCTAGTCTTATCGTCTCTGTTATTTTCATTAGACTTTTTATAAAATTCGTAGGAAATTCTCATTAATGCTGAGTTTAAATCAAGTATTACATCTGCTTAAGACCTGCTGCGTTTGCGGATTCAGCCGCGTGGGATCCTGTTTTCAGTTGGCTATGAAATATAACATCAGCTATCTGCCAGCGAATGTCCCGTCGAAATCGGTTCAGCTATTTTGGTGGATACTCGGAAGAGACAGACAAAAAAATATTTTTTTGTTGCGTTCTATTATATTTATCGTATATATTTTCACATGCACTCATTAAAAAGCCAGTATTTTGATGTCACAAACAGACAGATTCATATTAGTTTACGTGTATAGATAATTTACCTGCACTCTCCTTAATGCAATATAGGGCGAAGTATATGCCTTAGACTGTAAGGAAATCTAGTTCTGGACTTTTTATGGACTTGAAACTACTGGTAGTGTTACTTTACCGGCTCAGCTTCGAATGTAGCACCATACCATAATGCACGTTGCATGCCACGTGACCCGATTCACACCGGCCGGTGGCCCGAACGACGTACGCACAGACATTTGGACGAGCTTCACGCCTGCGCACGACGTAAACCGGACCCTATTGTTACAATGTGAAGGTTGATTTTTGAGTTGGTTAAGCTTACATAACGGCGATTGGCTCGCTCGCTTCTCACATGCCATTGTCGGTTCGTGCGATGTGTCCGGATTGTTTTTTGCTTGCTTTTGCGCGGACGGTGTCTACGGACGATTGGCTTGTGTGTGTGCAATTTTTTTCGAGAATCGCTTCGGAGTCATGTTGTGTTTGTCATTGATTTATTTGTGGCTTTATCGCCGATGTCTCGTTAATGCGTGCCGTTTACGAATTGGTTGCTTGTCGATAACGTCGCTACGAATCGATGCGGTAGTTGTCAATGTGGTATTTCGACGTTGCGTGATTATTGACATTTAAAAAGAATAATGATGAAAATTTTGCACACACTTAAAACGACCCGACTAAACAAAAGCAAGTCGAAACTCAAGTGGAACTTCTTTATAACTAACTAACCGTTTGTGCGGAACAAAGTCGCGTTTGACACTAACTAACATGACACGCTCCGGATGCGAACGCTAGTCGGTACGTTGACAAGTGCGCCGCGGCGTCGGTAGCGGCGCGTAAAGAAGTTTCACCCGTCGCGCGCGGCGTTGGTGCGTGAGAGCGAGAGGTCCGATCGAGGAGGTTAGCCGGTGTGTCCCGCAGTGGGGGTGCGAGGGCCCGTACTCGGGCGTGTACGCGGCGCCGGCGGCGGTGTTCCGCCTCGCGTTCCTCGGTTCCGTCGAGGTGGACGAAGATTCGCGGCGTCGCAAGAGGAGGCCCAAAAAGAACATGGTCGAGGAGGCCGTCACTAAGATCAAGGTTGTGGTTGCATTAGCGGTTCACGGTCCCGACGGTCACATGTACTCGAAGCACTAAAGTGTTGGTATTGAAAGTCCCTTTAACCGCAAATCGTATACTGGACGTTTTAGGGTTCAGTGAAAAAAGAATGTGACAATTCCACGTAAGACCGATCTGATTCCAAATTTGGCAATCAAATAGCTGTTAAAACGTATCCATTGATAAACTACACATATACATACTACATAATACTTATATAGATAATTTTATTACACTGAGACAGAGAACAAACGTGCGCGTCACACAAATGATTGTCCTGGGTGGGACTCGAAACCACGACCTCCGGCTTGGCAGTCTGGGTGTCTAACCACTCGACCACGAGGCCAGTCTCAGTCGGTCCAAATGTCCACACAATCTTTATAGAATGGCAAAATTTATTGGCACTAAGAGAATGATCTACATACTGTGACGGTTCAATGAACCCGGAATCATTACTCACACAAAAACACAACTTGTATAATACATAGTATAAAGTAGTATAAAAAAAATATACGGTATAAAATTAATGTTATTATTATTATATTAAGATTCGTGTGACTAAAATCTTATCATAATTAACCAATTTAATTCGCATGCGCGATGCGCAAATTGCCTGGTGTCATAGAGAATTTAAAAAAAAACTATAAACAGTGTTGCCAAGACAAATAATCGTCATATTATATTATATACAAGAATATCTTCATCACGTCCGACAAAATACTAATCATTTGTAAATGGTAATAGATCAATAGAATAAGTTATTGTTTAATTATTTTTTTATGAAAATCATTAAATTACATCACAGTGACAAATGTAACGAACGCAATCTCGGCCTGAAGATAAAAATACGCCAAAGTGATATATGATATATGCCAAATATGATTTCCAACGAAATGGTTTAAATTGTTTAAAACTCGAATTATGGTCATAGACAAAAGAACCCAGAATCTCACTAGCTTTCTCATTTCTAAAGAGTGTTTTGTATCTAACAACAACATACATTGTACGCTCACATGTCTGCAATAATTCATAACCTGTTGTCCTCATGCTTTCCGTGGATCTCGCCAGGCATTGGTAAGTGTATAATTCCATAGCATGATTTATAGATCAACCAGAGATACAATTCTAGTACAATGAGCACCGATGTAAGCTACTATTCATGTAAGTATTATACGCGCCAACTAAGAAAAGGACAGCAATTCGCAGACAACTTCACTCGTTACTTCATTATGTACTGTAATAAATCCATTTTTATTAATAAAAATTAATATACAATTATTATTATTCGAGCGGCATGGAACAATTGTTGTAAAAAAAATTCTAAATATTAAC
Source organism: Agara michaeli (assembly GCA_018245675.1). Taxonomy (NCBI): domain Eukaryota; kingdom Metazoa; phylum Arthropoda; class Insecta; order Lepidoptera; family Hesperiidae; genus Agara; species Agara michaeli. The sequence continues at coordinate 3,497 of DWDX01005096.1, read as the reverse complement.
CCAAACCCATTTTTATTATTCTTGTAGAATAATAGTTTTTTTTTTAATAATGGTAGTTTGTACAAATGTCATTAACGATACAAATTTCGCTTTGAAAGAGCGCGTAACCAGATGGCGCTTAGTTCTATTCTTAATTGGCGAGTATTATAAGCTATAATTACAATGTCGTGAGGCCTTTATATAAAAAACCGCAGTTAGTAACAAATTGCTAGTTCTTCGCCTGACATCACATGTAACGTACCTCTGATGAATACATTCCAGAGATGGACCATATAGCGTATTTTGCGAACAGTCCGGCTGGTTCTGTTTTTTTTTTACATTCATGTAGAGTACGGGATTGCTAGTATCATGTGACGTAAAACTGTAGAGATGACATCTGACATGTCATTTTTCACACACAAAGCTTATGTGAAAGCCAATCGCAAACAGACTGTAGAATGAGCTAAACACTGAGCTATCGGCTGATGTCGGCTGTTTTCGGTTATTGTCGGGTCCTTGCAGGAAAAATGCTTCCTATTGGACGATAGGTAGTTTATTGGATGTGCCCACATGGTCTTAATAAAGAGGACACAGATTAATGTTAAATATTTTACGACTCGATAACCTTTCAAATTATCGTCAGTGACCCGAAATCTCGTTCCATTTAGGCCCCGGAAGGCGAGAATCAGCCGAGCACAGAAGTGGACCTCTTCATATCGACGGAGAAGATAATGGTGCTCAACACGGAATTGAAGGAGATAATGATGGACCACGCGTTGAGGACCATCTCGTACATCGCGGACATCGGCGACTTGGTGGTGCTGATGGCGAGGAGGCGCTTCGTGCCGCACGAGAGCGACTCCGACCAGCCCAAACTGAACCGCACCCCGAAGATGATATGTCACGTTTTTGAAAGCGAAGAGGTTTGTAGAAGTGGCTTCCAGTTAGGCGTTATTTTGTTGATCTGTCTATAGAACTTCCTCTAAAAGGGGACACATGACCAAGAAGAGACGGTTGATGATGTTGTTAATGATGTTGATGGCGTTGTTTACGATGTTGATGATGTTGTTAATGATGTTGATGGTGGTGTTGATAAGTCGATTGTTGTGTTGTTTTTACATTATATACAATCCAAATTGTCCTTACAATGTGTATATGAAGCAACGTTAACCCAATGCCTTCCGTATTGATATACTTATTGGTTACAATTTACACAAAAATTAAATTAAAAGATTAAATAAATCAGCAAATAATATTCAAATATTTGCATTAATAAACACAACAATAGTGACATTATCTACATTTGGTCCAATTTAAAAGTAATTAAGAACCGCTACAACCATAACATTAAGATACAGTTCGCCTATCAGTTATTGGCGAGATGTTGATAAAAGTCGGGACTTGTCGTTAATAGTTATCGTCAAATGATTACTTAATTGTGCTTCATTTGTTTAGTTTACGTTACGCTTTGAGTCAAATATAGACTTGGTGACCAAGTGTTACAAAATAAGAAGAATTATTTAAGTGCAAAGTCCTCGAAAAAATTTCACAGAAGATTTTTTCAATAAGAAAATAGCGAGTCAAATAAAATAAGATAGATCAATATTAAATAAATCACGAAACGCATAAGTTATTAAAATGGTGTTCAACATTGAAGACGAGGTGCCGCCCGCTTTCCAGGCGCAGTTCATAGCGCAGTCGATCGGGCAGGCCTTCCAGGTGGCCTACATGGAGTTCCTCAAGGCCAACGGCATCGAGGACCACAGCTTCGTCAAGGAGATGGACTACCAGGAGGTGCTGAACAGCCAGGAGATATTTGGCGACGAGTTGCAAATGTTCGCCAAGAAGGTTCGTGAAATTTTAACGTCGTTTCAAAACTATTGTAATTTTTACCGATTAATTCAATCTATAAATAGTCTGTCTAATTTTATTTACTTGTTTTGAATAGAAGAATGTTTAGCATGAGCAACATGCTTAACATTTTCATTTGCAAAATTTAACTTAACTCACCAAGACAGTAATTTTATGCAGGGATTGCATTTTTACTTTTTTACTGCATAGTTTTACTTATTTCCGCAGTTGGAGAGGTTTCGGTGTTCGTTGATTGTTCCCTTCTGCTAATTCCCACGATTATTTCATTCAATGAAATGTTTCTTGCGGGTAAATTAAAATTCGTTCGCCCAGTACACGCTCGTGTCACATTGCGATGTACAGGAGCTGCAGAAGGAGGTGGTGGTGCCGAAGACGAAGGGCGAGATCCTCGGCGTGGTGGTGGTGGAGTCGGGCTGGGGCTCCATGCTGCCCACCGTCGTGATCGCCAACCTGGCGCCCGCCGGCGCCGCCGCCCGCTGCGGTCAACTCAACATAGGTAATGTACACATAGGATTACATTTTACATTTTACGTGGACATATTTTCTTCACGTAAGAAAAACCCGTTACGCCCACTCCATATGACATTTTGCTCTCGCTCTGTCTGTAAGCTAAGTCTGTATATGTTACAATCGGGAAGAAATCTCCAGTCTCCATTGTACACGTATGTTGCGAGGTGCGAAACGTGTTCGTCCGTGAAGTAGTCCCCAGCTATCGAGATATTAATATCGGTGGTGATTGTTACCTGAAACTCTCGGCGCCAGGTGACCAGATAATCGCGATCAACGGCGTGAGCCTGGTGGGGCTGCCGCTGTCCACGTGCCAGACGTACATCAAGAACTCGAAGAACCAGACGGTGGTGAAGCTGACGGTGGTGCCGTGCGCGCCCGTCGTCGAGGTCAAGATCAAGCGGCCCGACACCAAGTACCAGCTCGGCTTCAGCGTGCAGAACGGCGTCGTGAGTATCTAAAATTAATTTACAATTGCGAAATTGTTGCTGTACTAGTTTCCAAGAGCTAGTACGTATAATGAGGGGCCTGTATATAAGTGCGCGTGTCGTGTCGCCGTCAGATCTGCAGCCTGCTGCGCGGTGGCATCGCGGAGCGCGGCGGCGTGCGCGTCGGACACCGCATCATCGAGATCAACGCGCAGAGCGTCGTGGCCGTGCCGCACGAGCGCATCGTCAACCTGCTCGCCACCTCCGTCGGGGAGGTCAGCGCGCACACACGAACATACATGCACACGCACACGCACACGCACATATGTACATGCGCCGCAAACGAACGCACACACTCGCATCTACACAAACACGTACGCACACTCCATCCGTACACGTCCGCGCGCACGCACACAGTCACAGTGTTACATGTTTACACGTCTGCTCCTACAGTGTAGTGGTGTCGCGATTGGGACACGGCAAGTCAACGTGCTGATTCTGTGTGCCGTGTAGTTTTATTTATATGTGTGTAACGGAAAACACCTTGAAGACGTCACAAACGTTGAAGCGAAACGAATTGTCCGTTACAGATCTTGATGAAAACGATGCCCACGTCGATGTTTCGGCTGCTCACGGGACTGGAGAACCCCGTGTTCATCTGAGCGCGCCCGCCGCGCCGCGCGCCCCCCGCGCTCGCCCCGCCCCGCGGCC
>DWDX01005095.1:0-10877 GCA_018245675.1 Agara michaeli | reverse complement strand
TATCAGAGGTCGGTCACAGATGCGTCACTACTCTTGAGGACTGAGATGGTCGCCTCTGGTATACGCGTGGACCGGCACGATTGTAAGGAGTTATAAAAAATATTTCTCAAGGATTACATCCTCTTATCTACTCCTTAACATTATTTCTCCGAGTTACCAAAAAAATATCATAGAGAAAATGCGTTTCGTTATAGAGAAGTCCGATTTTAAAAGGTGTACAATACAATGATTTGTATAAAATAACCAATAAGCAGACAGGGTAAATATAAACACTGCTTAGTTTAATTGGTATAAAACACATTCAGTATCTAAATACAAGCGGGACAACAAACCTAAAACAATAGGCATTGAATACACAATAAATATAAATGGTAATTTGTATTACGAATGCAAAAAAACTTCGCCATCGAATACAAATGAGTTAAAAGACAATAAATATTCCCTAACAAATAAAACCGATGATGAGGAACTTGTTTTACTGTATTTATTAGAATCAGAGATAGTTGTAGTGGGTATAGTGACTAATACATTGTGTGTAGCACGGCATCAGTGGTATGAACGATAACTTCTTATATCGAATACATAATTTCTTGATTACATTACAATTACTCCGTCAACAGTGGCTTAGACTAAAGTGCGAATGGAAATTATATTGAAAAGGACAAATTGTGAAAGACCTTAAAGGGATTTTAGAAATTAACGGAGGCGATGTGTTGATCTCCGTATGTACCATTTCTTCATTTGTTTCGATCGTCAAGATTTTCATGGTCAAATTTGAAGCATTTGTGTATTTAGACAGTGTTCCAGCAAGACCTAGCAGTGTATATTTAAATAATTTTCAGTCCATCATGAGTTTTCGGCGCATATATCGGACATGTCCGTGGATTTCAGTATTGCTGATACAAACTGACTGATTATTATCTTATATTGTTTTTATGATCCGTGAAACTCGCTTGTCGCTAACCAGTTTCCAGTCGAAAAAGCTGATAAAAGTGAGTCACATCACAATTGTAATGGACGATAAGTCTCAAATACTCGCCTCGTTTACTAATGTGTTTACATTTGAAAGAATTAAAATGTTTACGGAGTACATACTTAATAACACAAAATGTAGTTTGCGGTCACGACGTACACATAAGACATTAAGCATTTCGATGAATACTCGGCCGGCGGGTCGGAGACTGTTGTAACTATACTTTTCTGGTCGTTTATAGAATACACTATTGTTCATAGAATTGACAACCTCTTCTATAGCTGTTATATACTCTGCCTATACTATCAGATCCCTAACAGGGTAGGCGGTAAGCATCGAGTTATACTGCGGTCCTTACAGAGTTGGCATGCTTCTACAATCATCAGTCTCTCTCTGCTATTCAAATATTAGTTTTAAAGTAAGTAATTTATGTATAACCGATTAATGACCGACCACTTTCGTAAATATTGCTCGTAATTTGAATTTTAATCAATTTTTCATTAAATCTGTTCATATCATCAAAAACTCAGGAATAGGTACCTTAATTCAGGAGTATAATATCCTAATTTAGATGCATCATACAATGCGTTTTAATATCTCTGCATGAACAAGTTAAGACTTGAGAACGTCTTTTAATCAAGTTGTTGCGTTATTAGTTTTCTAGTAATTGTTAGACTTTTTATATATCTAACCGAATATTTAAGTATTCTTGACATTATTGTGTCTGGTAGTAAAAATTGTATGATATCATTTTCTGTATTAATAAAGGTACCGGTGTTATGCTATATTTTGGGCACAAGCGGGCGTAATATTTGTACTACATACTTAATGTATTGAACTTATTGGAATATTTATTCATTGTCATGACCATAGACATGCTTCGGGACCTCGGGATGCTTCGGCATTATAAAAAAATATGAATATTCAGCCGTTATAAAAGAAAATAAAAGCCATTTTCTACCAATCTGATTTTATTGTTATTTTCTTCAATAGGTACCTAGGTTTTGTTTGTCGTGTGCCATTTAAAGTTCAGAACTTTAGGCAGTAAACCAGCCATTTTTTTGAGAGCTAGCGGATTAATATCACTATAAAAGCATAGCATTACCGTAGATAACAACTGATTGCGCAAGTAAGGTTATATAAACAATTCAAACATTAATATTCAATATATTATGATATTCAAAAAAGGAGTATTTGTTAGGTGTAATAAAATATAAACATTACAGGCGACATAGAGAATTTATCTAGGTATATTTAGTCTGTGTAAATAAATCCAAAATACCAAATGAGTAAAGACAAAATTTCAAGAATTAAAATATAAATACACAAATTAAACGATATATTGTAATTTTTAACTGATTTATTGTTATATTGTTGAACACGGGTCTCCTTTCGTAACGAGATTATTGTAAAGCCATAGTTTCATAGGTAGGTACCATGCTGGCTAAGTGCGGATTCCCAAACTACACACACCTCACAGGACAATACAGATAACATTAGGCTGTGCAAGTTCCCTTATGATGTTTTCCTTGCGAGTAGGTATTTATTTTTAAACAATAATGCACGTAACTTTGTAAATTCAGAAGTGCCTGGATTTGAACCCAGACCCCCAGAGTGAGAGACTGAATTATCTTAGTAAATAATATTTTAACATTTACAACAATGTTCCTTATATATGTAAATTTCAGAACTCTACATAATCACTAGACTCAGTACCAAAATAATACCTACACTTATCTATATCTTTGTTTTTTATTCAGTTCCAATTTTTCATGTTTCAATTAAATTTATTACCAGGGAGTGTAAAATTAATTATTATCAATCGGCCGGTTAGAGCTTTCCTAATTGGATTAATCTGGTTTTATCAATAGCGAGAGTTGAGGCAATTTCACGAACTTTCAGTAATCGACTGAAACCGTTTCGTTAATGAAAAATCCTTTATCTTAATTACAGTTTCATCGAGCTTCGAGAGATATTATAAAATTACTGGAATAAATTTGTTATTATAACTGAATAAATTGTAGAGATTGTGTATGTTAAGCCTAACTAAATTAACGTTTTTAATGTTTAATTCAACTGACCTCATGAAATTACAGTGGTTTATTGTAAGCTCCCAAATTGTATTATTCACCTTGCCTTACTTAGTTACAGGATTTAACAGCTATCACAATAATTGTCGTAAACTATAAGCAAACATATGCATATGAGTTACATCCCAAAAATATTTCTGTAACATAACACTCTAACCTAATACCAAACACATTTTACGAAAATCCCACTATTAAAGGGTCGATCTAAGTTTCATTTGTTCAAACTCTCCGATATCAATAATACTGCAGCCACAAAACACCAAAAGGCTGCGGAAACCGCATCGAGATTTGCAATTACAGCAGTCGACTTAACCAAAACAAGACTTACGTTGATCGAAGAAGCAGCGGTCCAGACCATTCATAACGCACACAACGGCATAGTGCACTCACTACACAATTTTAATTTGTCACGTTCACAACCACATGTGCATGTCACACTAATCACGTTCGAACTTGGTCACTGCACAACGTCAGGGCGGGAGCTGAAGCACACGTACAGATTTTTTTAGGCGTATAACCATCACGACGGTCGGCGCGCGACTGGAGTGCGCGCGGCGCTGAACCGACGAGAGGGGGAGGGGATGCGTGCGTTCGGAATCCACTTCCCACGTGCTCTACGCCGTCCCTTTCTACGGAACGGGACAGGACGGGTTAGCTTTTTAAAAGCGCCAAGCGCCAAGTTGAGCGGCCCGTCGACGCATCGATACGCTCAGGGCGATGTTTCTCAGTAACCTTGTTTATGCGACTGCAGCTAATAATAACATGCGAATAACACTTCTGTGCACTTCTGTTGTCGTTTGGTGCGATTTTTTTGCAACCTCGCGTAAGTTGAACCCTAACTCGGCTCAGCTGTTTGTTTTAGTTCGCGTTTCGGTCTGGAGACTGACTTTTAATACCAAACGTAAACATATGCGACTTCTTCGTGAAACTTTTACAACAGCTGTATCTGCTTATATATTTTGTAGCTTTATGAAGACTAAACAACAGAAATAATACACTTAATATTGAAGTTTTCCGGAAAAGAAATATTAAGAGTAAGATTTCTATAGAATTTTAAGTACATATGTTAAGTTTTTGTTAATTTACGCTTTATTAATTCTACTATTACAGGGCGGAATTCATACCGTTTGCAATGATTGAACTTAAAGCTTATATTTATATACTTTATATTAAAGCAATGTAGATAAGTACATAAGGCCTACGTGAGTATACGTAGACCTTAATAATTGATATTTATTACACATTTTTGTATTTCTTCTTAGTGTTATATTAACTTTGTTTTGCAATCTCACATTTCAACGTGAGCTCGGCGTAGCAAGCAGTCGGGATTAGTTGTTATCTTTACCTAAATAACGTTAAAGACGTAACGCTTATTATTACCTAACATTCCATTTTGCCTGCTATGTTTTAGGCCTACGAGGCCGAACATTAAGGTATACATGGACCTGAACCACGTAATCCTAATATAGATACACTTAGAGCAATGATTAAATACGGACAACATAACAAAAGGGGAGTAACCCCAAATTCTGAGATAGCACGACAAAAAGTTAATGCGTTTCTCAAAAAGCTATTTCGGTGGACGACGTTATCGTTGTGTCACTCATCGCAGGTTTTTACTGCGTTTTACAGAACCAATGATCTTTGCATGCTTCTTGATGCATTGTTACACGCATTTAGAGTTGTAACTGTTATGGATTGATGTAAATTAAATATGAAGCTCAATGAAGATATAATAGTAATTTTTGTGGAAAACATCAATAGCACTTGATGTTTGAATTGAACTGATATAGAAATATAGCACTTTTAGATCACGCTGCATCCGAGGACCATGTTGGATTACGTTCCTCTTGTTGTTTGTCAGTAGAATGTTAAAACCTTTTGAAACAAATCTTTATTCTTTGTATCCACATAATCGGCACGTTACGCTATTTTAATGCATTCTTTATATTCTTTGTTAAGTTACCAAATACTTCCACGGATAAGTGTGCGTTTATGTTGTGTAATCATGTCAATCAGCGTAACTTTTTACAGCATTTTATCAAACTCCAAAGATAGGCCTATGATGAGTCACGGTGAAACTTTTACTGCAGTGAATAATCTATTGCACGCGTACGCTCCGTGCTTCGGAGGGCAAATCAACTTGATGGTTAAACATCTTAGATCTTCAAATCAGTTCGGTAGGCTAGTAAGGCGTATTTTCGACAATCCGCCGCATTTGCGCGCGAGATTCATTCCCAACACTGGGACGTGAAAAGGTAACAACCATACTTTATATACATTTTATGCATTAACAGTTGATCTACCAAGTTAAATGTGAGTTAGATGGGTGAAAATTCGGCAATTCCTAAACACGTGCTTTCATCCATACTTTCTTTCGCGCTTTCTTTAATTCTCCGCATCTCTCGCATCCGCCTACCGTTTAGCCTACAACTGTGCATACGGCCCAAGCAACATCAAGACCCAGCCGAAGCAAGAATGTTAACCGTGTAGGTGCTCTCCAGGCGATCACAGGTACGTGCGTTATTCCCTAGGGAAAGCTTCCTACTTCTCTCTATCCGCGCTTTCTCTACTCGCCTACTTAGTTTCCGTGTGCACAAGCCTAGGTATTACAACCCGTACCCGCGCAGTCACCACGTGGCTACAAAACCCTATGGGTGGAAAGGGCAGTGTTGTCTCTCTGGCACATTGACCGCCACACCAGCTTGCATGTAGAGTTTAAAACATACTACTTACTAATTAGCTGTATTCATTTACTTTTTGTATTTATTGTACGCCAAAAATTAAAATTAGGGTTTTTCAAAACCAACGCGACGAGGCATTTGCTAGGCAAGCATCATAGAGCGTATCATCGCTTTCCACCAGACGATGTCTTGACCAAACATTTGACTGTTTCATAGCCGAGTGTGTGAGTGAGTAACACAAGCTGAATTTCCAATATCTAATGATACATAATAAAATACTTTTGAACGTTGAAGGGGTGACAAATTGTTGGCTTTAGCATTTCTTAACTCTAAAACCACATGTTTCAAGACGTCAGCGAGCGGAGCCGATAACTTCATAAACATACCAACTCTGTTTTCCTTGACTCGTTATCGTAAGACAAAGTCAATATACGCATCTGTCATCTGTCAGAACCTTAACCCTTTCCAGCGGAGCGTGTTTTTGTAATAATCGTTCCCCCCCCTCCACTATCTCAATTAAAACTACTCCCACGTCCGTTCCTAAGGAGGACCCATTAGGGATTCCTCAGTGGAGTGTTAAGTACATTACAAAGCAGTATAATCTAATAAATAAACAGTGGGACAGGGGGACAAATTCACGCGAGTGATTAAGGGGTTGAACAGACACAGAATGGCTGTAGCGTTGAATTTTATACGTAGTTACGTTGCCTTCCCCCCATTTTGGGGATATTAATTGTTTTCTATAAACTCCCTGTAATGCATTCGTATACATTTGCTTAAGCACAGTGTCATGGCTTTGCCATTACTTTGTTAAACTAATAACAATTTTCTATTCTTGGTTCAATTAGAGAATATAATTTTATTGCTCCAGCCACTTCTTAATCTTTCTGTATACATGAAATGTACTTTTTTGTTTAAATATAATATCATGCAAGCACGCTCTGTAATAATATAATTAGAACGACTACGCGAACTCTGGGACTGGTAACTGAAAGAAACATAACATAATTGTTTCCATTACATTTTACACTTTAATCCTATCAATCTTTAAGTAATTTTACATGTTTATCAAATTTTATTAATTTCCTTGCATTCCCCCTTTACTTATTTTGCTTGTTGTTCTCATAAAACTAATAGTAGGACGTAAAAATTAACAATTTGTTTACAAATAAATTGCAGTTAGTCATTTAAAAAATTAGTTGTATTTGACGCTATAAGAAACAATTTGTTAGTCAAATTTCCACTATAAGCGATAGTTACTAGTTTAATAGCACTTTATGTATATAGCGTTAGAGTTCCCAACAAGTATACATATAACTAGGCACAAAAAAATGTTAACTATATTATTCATCGTAAAAGTATTCGTAAACGAATCGATCTCGGGACATTGCAATGCAAATCCGGCAATTGCGACCATTGTGCCCTAGTTTATATACTAAGTTAAATATTTGGATAAGTCACCTACAATTACTATTATGGGGTGATAAAGGAGGAGACGTAAAAATTACTTAACATTAAAATACCTGCACCAACTATTATACATAGGTATCTATTTTGTGGGATCCTTTTAGTACCTTCACTGATAAAACGCTCACACACTATCAGCAAAGGCACATTTTCAAGAATAATTATCTACAGGAAACATTCCATCTTAGTCACCGCGTAACAGGGCGGCCATTTTTGTGGTGAAGTTTGCTTCGTGAGGGTTAAAATTGCGCAGAAAATGTTTCACTATTTACACTTTATAAGTACAACGGCGTGATTACGTTATGGTAGCTGCAATCTATTTTACGTACAAGTGATGTACAATTGCAGAAGAAGTGATGGATATTAGTCCATGCTTTTCCAATGACGATTGGTTGTTAGAACTCAGTTGTTGATACTGAGCTCAGAAATCAGAATCACTGGTCTAAGGACTAATGGTACTTCTTTCTTGATGGTACTTGATGTGATGGATCACGAAAATGCTGTCGAAAATCTATGCCGATCAATAAGTACTCTGTATTAATTAACATGACAAATCGTTACCGATACGCCAAAGACCCAAAGCGATGAGCGCTCCAGAAGTATATCTCCTGAATTTTAAGTATACTATGTTCACAATCAGAAATTTTAAAGAACAATCTTAAATTTATTTGGAGTAAATTATTTTATATTACTATTAAATCGACTAAAATGTTTTAATTGGCTTAAATCGAAATTTATTCATTTTAATTCAACGACAGAATAGACAAAAAGAGAAAAAATATTTCATACTATAACAGTAATAAGAAGTAAAATTAAAAGGAACAGTTATACAAGGTACTATATAAAAATCCTTAACTCACAAATAGGATTTTTAACTATCGCTCAGTTACAAAAAAGAAATACACGTAAATCCGTCATACAAACGTGGTAGGTACACTCGAGAAAAAAACATTTTAAAAACGATGCCATATTGAAACCGCTTTTTAAATAAATTCCATTAACAGGACTACACATTGAATGAGTCCGAATGGAACACTCTACCTCGCTTACTCTCGTTTCGTTGAAATGAGATGCAAGTTATTTGGGTACGTTTGACGCATATACAGGAGCTTATTCTGTCGTACGTACCCTGCAGGATTAGCATGAATGAATATCGAATACGCTGCAATTAAAGCAGTTTTATATTTTTATATGTCATGGGACATAGATACGATACACTTAAATACTACAGATGACAACACTGTAATCTATAAAAGTGTATTATAATTAAAAAAAAAAGGATTTAATCAGTTAAAACCATTTTACTGCAGCTTCATATATACAGGTTCGAACTTTGAAGGAAATTTTATTTACAACGCTCTCGATAAATCTGAGTGAATAAACTATTTTCGTCTGCTAATAAAGAACATATTGTTCAAATTTCATCACATAACGGTAATTCATTTCGCCTTAGTACCCGTACTTCTGATTTACCGTGAAGGTTTTATATCTACCGATTATTCTATATACTAATGCATATCTACAAAACTATTTTAAATCAAATCAAAGATGTATTCGAAATAAGCTCTTTACGAAAAGCTTTACGAAATCGAAAATGAGTCGCGCTTGCGAAACGAGCCTGCCTTTTGTGATATATCGCTCCCGTTACGGTAGATTAAGCTGCAAATTGTGACAGATATCGGCCGTCCGTCCGTGTATTGAATGCCGAGTGAAGACCTTTGACGTAATTCGTATATAGATAATGCGGTTAACTGGCGCAGTCTGACAGTTTCAATATAAATGTCGGTTAGAATACAATTTTATTTTTTTAATTCACACTTCAGATGGATGTCAGTCTACTTCAGAATCTTATTATTCAAAACCTTTTCATAGCAAGCAGTAGGTATGGCTATGAAACGAAAATAAATATGTTTCGGTTTGCATGCTCGTAATTACATTCAGGCACGTAAAATGCTGAGAAAATGGGTAGCAATGCGAAGCAATGTATAGTTAGAAGGACTCGTGCCTTCTTAAAAACCGAATGTCATATTGGGTGAAGAAGATAGTTTTAGACCACTGGAATGTCATTGCTCATGTATAGACCAGTTGCAACTCTTCTTGCGTCCCATTGTTAGGACGGGTTTTTCCTGTAATTGTGGGAGTCCTGGAGTATACTTCACGACGCTGTTCTAATGCGGATTGATGGGGCTATTTGTAGGCTTCATACGAAGTTTAATGACTGCTTAACGTGCCCTCTGATGTACGGAAACACGTAAAAATTTACTACTACCGGTCACTCATCCAAGTGCGGTGTCGGTGTCTATTGTCGTATTTACATTGACAAAACAGAGTTAAAACTCGCTATCTCAACTTGCTCATATAATAGTCTCTTCAATGTACACTATTTATTCTTTAAATCCACAATACAAATTTTCAACCAGTCTCTCCTCAAATAATATGAAGCAATTGTATATTATACTAGGAAAATCCGTGAAATTTACTCTATTTCGAATCAATACGATTACGTTGTAACTTAACGTTTCATAGTTTACCTTGAAACGATATTTAAATTCAGATGCCATAGAAGCACCTCGTTAGCATAACCTTAGTATTCAATGGAACTGCAGTACAGGACGGAAAGCGACAACATGCAACGCAATTCTGCCGTTTAGTAATGAGCGATAAAACACTGGTGATGTGTATAATGAGGGTCTAGACATTTGCAATTTTTATGTGCGGTGACTACAGTACGCGAGAGTACCTTTGATCAAACACTGGTACAAACATTGGCACTCAAAACTCCTAACAGTTGAAAGATCTACGCGACGAGGTAAGAAATTAAAATTATTGTACTTGTATCTATTTGTGCGTTGTATGCAAATGGTGAGATAGAACCATAGTAAAAAGCAGCGCATTATCATAGTTCAAACAATAATTTTTAACAATTCAATTCTATGGTCGTCAAAAATCTGTGTTATTTTGTAGACACTAAAATGTCACTGAGAAATATTCATTCAAATTCATCAACATTGGTCCCAATAGCCAAATAAGCATTGCTAAACTTGACAATAACTTAATTTCAAGCAATGAAGGGCGAATCCCTAGCGCCTGTCTGTGTCGGATGACGATCGCTCCAATATAACTAGATTAGAAGAATCGATAGGGTTGTACCGGTTGAACGCACTCAACGTTGTAATGTTGTAGATTATATCAGAAATTGAAGTGTAGAATCCATTTGCTATCGTCCAAATGTACTTTTAAGTATAACAGTATATTCAAGTTATATTTTGTAGCAGTAATATGTGCTAATGTTTGTTATGCGTAATGAACACGTGTCTTCGACAAGAATCTATATTTCGACACAGGAAGTACCTACCCATAATATATTTAAGTTACTAATTCTAACAATGTTCTCAAAAATGTATACATAAATAAAACTTGGGATTCGTATAAGTAAACTAAAACACGAATAAAAAAATCCGAAATTATTTTATTTGTTTTATATTCAAATACTAATATTACACTAACAACAAAGAGAATAAATGTTTTAAATAAGGTTAAAACCAAATAAATGGAACATATTTATATACTCTACCAGCTTTTGCCCGCGACTTCGTCCCGCCACCGCCGCAAAAAATGTAATTATTTACAACAACACATTAGAAACCTCAAAAAGAACAGTAT
>DWDX01005094.1:0-10877 GCA_018245675.1 Agara michaeli | reverse complement strand
TAACTGGTGAAATGTGGGGGTGTAGGTACTACACTCCTCTGCCTACCCCTTAGGGGATTACAGGCGTGATGTTACGTTATTTATCCGTCAATACAATGTACAAAACCATTGATTCCTCGTAGATCTAAAAAGAAAACCGGTCTCGCGGTCGACTGGTTAGCGACCCTGATTGCAAAACCGGAGGTCGTGGGTTCGATTCCCATTCAAGACAAACATTTGTGCGATGAGCAAATTTGTTTGTTCTGTTCTTGGGTGTAACCAAAAATTATCTATATAAATATTACGAGTAGGTATATTGTATGTAATATATGTATGTTTATCAGCTGTCCAGTTAGTTACCAGGGCATTAAATTGCCTAATTTGGAATCAATCATAGGCGTGTGTGTGAAATTGTCATCATTCGCTTGTTTCGACCGATACAAAAACAGGAGTCTGTATAGAACTTAGGATTAGGAGATTTTCCAATTAATGAACATTTGAATGTGTTATTTCAACAGCTAAAACATGACAATTGTCAAGTGATGTGAGCCGTTGTCGACTTCCGATCGCCTCCATAATCGAAGTGGTGACAAAAAAAATTTTTACAGCTGTCAATCGCGCAAGAAATGTAAACGTTTCGCTACTAGCGAGCGTGCGTAATAAATGTCGAATACAAAAATGTGTTACGCGCTTCACTATTAACATTATACATTGAGATTGGAACCGGTAATTTAACATTGAGCAGCCCCGTATGTCTATCGGTACGCGATTCCAAGAAATCGATATTAGCGGTAACTCGAGATGACCAATGTGATGTTGCGAATTGGAAACAGAATTCGGTTGCTACACACACACGCACACACACACACACACACACATACACACTTACGCATTGCACACAAACATGCGTAATACAAGTTCAAAAATCGATCGTTGTACTCAAATATAACAATTATTTTCTTTTATCGTTTATTACAAGCACTTCTGTATACCTACAGTAATATAGAATTGTATAGTTTTGAACGGGGACATTGTGCGGGAGCTGCTGACTGGTAAAAGTCAAGCATCTTACGTATAATTTCCACATGACTTTGACCTCTACGTCCACCGACGTCAGTGGTTTGATCACCGGTCACAACAATAAGTGTCGATGTTCGAAGACGCCAGTACAAACGACCAGTTCGCGTGCCTACAGGTGACATTTGCATACCTACTATTATGACTCATTAAAATTAATCACAGCTACACAGGAGCCGCCCGTAGGACTTGGTAGGGGGGAAAAAAACATTCAAAACATCCACTGGAAAAAGTATCAAATTGCATACATTTGTGTGGCAAAGTGGCAATTTAACTACGATACTTTTGCACCAGTTGCTAGGAGATTCTAAAATTAAAATACCTAAGGTGAAATTGAGAACATTTTCATTTTTTCATCTACCCGCAAATAAACGTGTTTCGGTATGATGAAGTAAGAAACAAAGAAATATCGCATTACATATACCTACCTAAGTATATACCTATACACCTACAAGTAGCTAGTAAAGTTTATTAGTAATAATTAAAATTGAACAATAATTGAAACTAATCTACTGGCAATCAATAAAATTAGCAAGCGTAACGGCCGCACTAAAAACGTCATGTACGCAACGTTAGCCGGCGGAAGAACAAATTAGTCGCAGATTAAAGAGAGAGAGAAAAAAAAAAACAAAACCCGCTCCTCTCCGCCGCCGCGAAAGCGAACGAGCGAGCTTGTCAAACCCGCCCGGCGGTAGTTACGCGCGTCACGTGAACGAATAAAATTCAGCAAGTGGACATTCAAAGACAGTTGAACCACATAATAAAGCCGTTTGCGGTCCTCATTAATTATATTTTCAATTTTACAACTGCACCGGCGCGGCGGCGCTGTCGGCCCGAGGCCATATTATAATAATGTAGCGTAATTATAAAAAAAAAAAACTCCGTCAGCGTAGGCTCAGAAGGCACCGTGCAATAATATTTGCCTGTACTTGCAAATACCGAGATCAGAGTGAAATTTGTAGATTTGCAAATGTACGTAGATCAGTGACCAAGACGAATGATGACAACATTTGTTAGTTACAGTGTATATGAACAAAAATGAATAAACCGATTATATAAACTGCATTTTCTTTAAAGCACCCGAACATGTGATGACCTTCGAATATTAAGATCGTCGAGGGCGCGACTCGACTGAATTTAAGACAATGAAATTCGATAAGCCTCGATAGCTAAGCGCGCTCAAACGAATACCAACGCAAACCGCGAACAGTGTCAATTGACGTATCATAATAAGCCAGATCAAACCGCAGTACCTACGTTGCTACGAATGCAGGCATATAATAACATTACACAGTGTGCTTGTTGAAACAAAAGCAATGAAATGTAAAGTTCACTTTGACAAACTTGGATTCTAAGCGTTTTAGTTGAAAAGGAACGGTCCGTATACAATCTCGGCGAGGCTTCACTCGCAAATGCTAATCTCAAAGCTTTCAGTGCGAGCGAGTTTGCTGTACCCGGCGCGCTACGCTTCCGTCAAATTTTCTCCCAAGATAAGCTCAAGACGCCGGAAGCCAAACTACGCTAACGTCGAAGTCCAAAGCGAACTTCGCAGATAGAACTTCGTAAGCTATCCCCTGTATTGCTGAAAGTAAATTTCAATTTTCTAAAGAGCCACGAGCAAGTGGAGCGCAATACACAAGACCTCGGGGTACGCCGTGAACTTGCCGAGTTTAATAATACAAACGTAATAAAATCGAAAACCAAAAGCAACGGAAAACTCAAGGACTGAACTCGAGATCATAAACGGTGTCGTAAAGTGGGACAATACAATCGTAATCACGTGGCGCTCCGCGTACGCTCCACGCGCCATTTCGTCCGCAGACGCCACGTGACAAGGTGAAGCAGCGGGTGCGGGGGAGGAAATAGGCTGGATGGCTCACGGTGACCCGGTTACGGAGCAGCACGTGTCATGGAGTTCGGTTCGCAATCACTTGAAGCGTAACGTGAATTGTTGTCATAACTCACGAGGATCAAACTTCGGGGAAGCCCTTCCAACAAATTAAGGGCGATGTTATGTGTCGAAACTCGCGATCCTAACGAATGAAATCCGTCGAAATTCATAAATTTATTGGTAACTTTCCAGTGGGCAATTAATTTGTTAGAAAGGTAAATTGTGTGTGTTTTTTTTAACTTTCATTTGTTTGCACGTGTCTGTATACAATGCGGGGGGAAGACGAGTGGTTTATGTACTTTTGAGTTTAAATATAACTGAACGCTAAGCAATCATTACCGATGGATTTTTACAAAAATCCGTTCTGATTATTATTGCAACCTTCGCATAGGTATTTTGAATTCATAACAACCATTGTAATAAGATTTGAGTTTTCACAAAATCGCCTTACGACCCACCTAAGTGACGACTACTTACTACTTAAACGAAATCCGATGCATGGGAAAGTAGCTATGGAATTGAATGCCTTTACCGTGCTAATGTAAACCTGGCTGTTATCTTTATGTACAAGTTATCTGGATTACAGACATTTAATATCTTTAATACCTATTCCTTTCCGGCCCTCTTGTTGATGAGACGATTTTATATTACACTCATTTCCGTATTATGCAGCATTAATAAAGTATAGTTGCGAGGATTATTCATAAATTCATAAAAATCTTGAACAACACGTGTGAAAAATAAAGCACAGAACAGTAGACAGTAAAGAACACACATTATATTCACAAGTCTACATATTGTTTTTACTGTTAACTTGAAAGCTTTTAAGACAGATTGAATATATCGGGTTTCTGTCACCGTAAGCTTACACTGTTAGCCGGAGGCGGTGGCATGTGTAAGGCTTCCCACAAAGCAATCCCGAAGGAGAACCTACAATAATGTGTAAATGCATACGACACGTCCTTTCCCAGACGGTACTTTGAAATTGTAAAATCAAAATTGTCTCACTAGAAGACTAGAGTTCAGTAGACAAGATGAGAAGATTAAAAAGTATGTCACATACATATGCATATATAGTATCTACTATTCCACAATTGGCAAAAAGCATAATGTCTCAAGTAGCGACGAGAGGTAATTTTAAATCAATCGATAAGAATCTGTAGCGATAAAATTTCTCGTAAGCAGCTATCGATATGAAAAAAATATCCCTTGTTATTGCCACAGAAGATTAAATTTTCCATGCGCGTGTCAGCGCGAAGAGGGCGTGACCTAATTAGCGGTACGTAGATTTAAGAAACCGCTCTTTTAAATTTCGAAACATAAAGCCAAGCTGCTGTGTTACAAAGTGTGTCACGAAACGAAATGAGATTGAACTCAATACTCCGTTGATATTAAATACTCTTTTACAGGAGTCTTTGGCTACAGGTGTCCGAGTTTCTTGATATCGAGACAGCGTCAATCGTATTCTACCGACATAAAGTCACTGCTTTGTGCGATTAGAAAACAAGAATATGATATTCAGGCAATTCAACAGATAACCGATAAAAAATTCATGTCATTAAGCTTTCCACATTTTCAATGGAGATTTCAAAAAAAAAACATCCAATAAAACGGGTACACGTAGTGACAATGTACACAATAGTATTTTCAATTTCACTAAGCCATCAAACGCAGCGATGTGGATACGAGCTGTTGATATGAAATCGATAATACACCGCAGTTCAATTACACCCTAAGTACAGATTATGCATGCAAATTGAATTGCGTTGCGCCAGCAGGCCGGCCAACATATTAATCAGCGTGTAGTTTGTGAGATCCGAACTGGTAACTGAATTTATGTATGGAAATCTGCATAACTGTACAAAGGCGGTTTCTGATTATGTTAATTTAAAAATTATCACCTCAGTGGCGAAACAAGCTTGTAGTGGAGGAGACTTACAAATTGACTGAATGTGGATGTGTCCATAGATTATGTATGATGATCTGTTATACTAAGCCCCAATCTGACGTTTTAAAGATTACACCATTTACTGTCGATATATGTAAAATGTGAAATCGTCTGCGACCCTAATTCTACTCCATAAGATATTCCCGACGCATTGTTAAAATGGTCATTACTCTAATGTTGCCAAGGCGTGTTGACATTGAGTTGACGTTACAGTCGTAGTTAGCAAAATTATATCAATGATTATGAAAATGTTGATTATTTATTTTAATGAATTAACATTGTCTAGCTTTGTCTAAAGTGTTGTCTAGCATTGTTTTCGATAAACAAAAAAACTTAGCGTGGGACCCGTCGGCGAATAAAACTGTCCATCAAAGATCAAACCCTTCACAAATCGCAGTCTTTCTAAGCATTAACCCTCTCGACCTGAGGCACAGTCAGTATCTCGTAACTTGGACACCATACGTAGAACTTTCTTCGCTTCAACATCGCTTCGTTCGCCGTACATTGCAGGGAAAAGTCTCGGAGGCGACCCAACCGATCGTAACAAAAACAGCGATGTAAATTTCAAAACTTCAGTATGATTTTTACATTACAATGTTTGGTTCGGTGAAATGGTGATTTATTGTTTCACGTTAGACGCGTCTCATTTGTCACGCACAGTTTTAACGTTTGAGAGACATAAAAGGATAATGCCAAAAGCCGATTGAACGCGATCGCAATTCAAGATGACATTGACGAATTCTACGAGGGGCAATAAAGCGTCAACAATGTTACGAGTTCATACTGCGAACTTGAAACCTTCAGTGAAAGACTTCGAGGGATCGAATGTACTGCTGCTATCGTGTGTTCTACCTTGAAGGTGACTTGATTTATTGCTTGGCTGTTTTGAATTGTCACTATGATAGGAGTTTCTTGAGCTCACAGTACAATCGACACATTCAATATAAACAAACCCAAAAGTAAGAAATAAAATCGATTCTGGTCAAAAAAAAGCAAAATTCAATTTTGAATCAGACTAGTAATTTACTCATTGGAAAAATTAAATATGTGTGAAGTTGTAAATGTATACATGATAGCCGATTATTGATTCTGGGTAATTCATTTTCACAAATGCAAACAATATATGTATATATGCTTACAATAGCCGCAGCTAATTCATTCTCAAACAATACATCCGAATTAGATATGTGATCTGTCATAATTCCATGGTCCAATTTGTCTTGTCAAGTCGAAAGCTTCGCAAAATTGACGCTTACGCGCCATCATCATTCGACGAAAGCCCCTAATTACAAGCGATTTCAGAGTATCAACGGAGTGATGCGAAATAAAGTAGGAGTCACAATTTAGTCAGATTATCCAACGGGAGGCGGCGATCCATTATCCATACAATAATCGCGGACACTTTATTCCGTGGCAGCGACAAATGAGGATCTTAATGACCGTGTTCGATATTTTGTCGGCGCCGCACGGTGACTTTTTACGGAACAATTTATTAAAGCAGTGAAGCAATCGCGGCTTCACAAAAGAGCTTTTATTAATCGGTCATTTGACTTCGTGAGCAAGTGACGCAATCGTATATTCCAAACCGGTTTTGAATAAATAGTGCGGAGACATGTTAAAAACATTCTCAATCTGCTTTTTGCTTTACATACACACGCATAGCAAAAACCGAGCTGTTCAGTATATCTATATTAGACAAAGACCTTGCACAGCCCGAGTAAATAAATCTTAACTGATCTCAATAAGAATGTGTGATTCTATTGTGTACTGGTTCTAACATTCTTTTTATTCTATTGAAAGCATAAAATATAGCAAATGAACATTTCATAGAATTATGGCATCCGCCGAGGATATAAATGATCCTATTACAGGCGGTGGTTACGAAAAGGTACCCATTAACAAGCGAAATAATGCGTGCGTTCACAATTTCTAAATCATGAAGACCTCCAAACATGAAAGCCTACTGTCGAAGCTATATCTCTCGGTGCATTGTGGTCGCGGCAGGGAAGTCGGTCCGGTGCGAGGAACGCGATGATTTGCGACGGCGATAAATCCGACCGACGGACGGAGACAGACCCGCCCGCGGCCGCCGCGATAAGTGTATCCAATTACCACGATACCCCGCACCGGACCATACCGTAAAATACGAGGGCGAAAAAGTGCACGCCCCTCCTCGTCTTAAGCGCACCGTACGGGAAATCTGTATGTATGATTTACCTACAAAAATAATATCATTGACAAACACAAATTACTAATCGTCTTTCGTCTTACCTCTCCGTCCTTTCCATCTAATGCTCCAAAATGTTCCTTCTTTTTTGGTTTTTTCTTTTTGATTCGGATGGAACAAATACTTTCTTTCCTTCTTTCTTTCTTTAGTAATTAGGTAATGGAGGTACTAGTTTTTTTTAAAGGAATTAAAATGCCAGCGATTCTAAAGGATGAAACTCTGTACTGTTCGGTGGATTCAATATTATTGTCACTTACATATGTGTGTAATCGATAATAATTAATTATACGACGAACAATTTAGAAAAGTTTAAAAAATGTTTTCTCTTTTCACATCGAAAAGTCTACGTCGTTGAAATGTAACTTGTCTTAATTATGGTAGAGTAGTTTCCGATAAATACATTTATGTGACCGGTTCATAGATCGTCATCAATCAGCAGAAAATACATTTCTACTCGCATTCTTTGAACACTGTTAACCTTTTTCCCATAGCGGCTGTCGCCTTGTTCTACAAGAGAAACCGTTTGCGGCTTCCACTATGGCTCGCGTATAATTAATTCCGTCTCGAACCTACTTATATTACATATCGAGATGACTGCAGCGCCCTCCGTTGGGCAAGGAACTTGTTCGCTCTCAATGCCACGATCATTCAGTCATTTAACTGCGCCCCAATTTCACTCGGCGACATTTTCTAACACGATAAGCGTTAGTTATAACGCCAATAGCGATTCGATTAATCAACATCGAACCGGACAACTAACCAGAATGCAATCATTACATCGACTGTTTTAAATGTAGGTAGGCCAGTGCTACATAATTGCATAATAATTACCGTATCGAACTTTATCTTACCGCGCCACGTTCGGTATCTGCCTTGTCATTCGGGCAATGAAAAAATAATTTGGCCACGTGTTGGAATTTAAACGAACAGCATTATTTTGTTTGTGTACACATATATTACAATAAAACAGTGAAACGGGATGAGATTTTAGATTACAATTTCAATGGCACTCAGTTTCGATATGATTGTCAATTGGTTAATAATAAGTACCTACCACGAAGCGATAGGCTTCTTCGCGGTCGCATTCAACGTCGACATGGTAAGATGATAATTTTGTAGGTGCTTGGAAAGTGTAACGAACCATCAACAGCTACAAAAGGATCGTAACTAAAGAGTCCAGTGCGGTCACCGTCACCGGACACCGCGGAAGAGCTCCGGTATCGAATCCGCATAAATCAAACGAAAATCTCCCCTGCTATCCGTGTGGGTACTTGACCACAAGCGATCGTTTACCGCATACGAATGATCAAAACGAGACACGACCATTAAAAGACAATGTGGATGGAATGGAACGTTTCAATAATAATATCGAACGATGTGGATCAATGAATAGCGGACCGTTTAATACGCAAAAGGATACGAAACAAAGAGACTGTTGGATATAAACGACCTCGGCGCGTTTTCGTATCAACGTCATAATAATAGATGCAATCCTCGCGTAAAAGGCGATAATGGAGGCATGGCGATGCGATGGTGCGCTACGGTCGAATCCGACAAAAGATCGTCGGTAGGCCGGCTCGTAGCGGTTACAGTGACAGTGCATTGCGTTCTACACTTGGTCACGTTGCATCGTTCTGTGAATCGGCCGCGTGCTGATTCAGATTGAGGTGTACCGGGTCGGCGAGCGGAGCGGACAGCGATAGATCGATTATCGCGTGGCACGAGTCGCTAACAGAACCACATCGAGTATATGTCCAACAATTGTAATTCGGTTTAGCATAACAGTACAGTCAAAATAACAACACCGAAAGATAAGCTATAAATGAATAACTACTCTTATAGAACATACGTATATAACATCATGCCAGGTCCCTAGCGGGGTAGGCAGAAAGCATCGGGTGCCAATTATCTCTGTCCTCGCAAACCTGACGCGCTTCGTCTACATTCATCACTCTCTTCATATAGAACGTATTGAATTAAAGAGCAATATACAAGAAAGGTAATTGAAATACGATTATAATGCAGCGAAACTATTATATTAAGGTGAACTTTATTAGCGGTCATTTAATGTACACACGGACATTGAAAGCGCTTCATTTATATCTAGCGCATATCATTAACGAGATCTTAATAACTAACATTACAGTAGAGAGTAGGTAGGTACATGGGAATATTCAATCATATTGCGGACAAGTTTCATCCGGTAATTGAGAATAAAAATGGTCCTTGTCAGTCTATCAGAGATACTGGACGAGCAATCGAACCTGGAGGCAGTGAATGTGTTGGCTTATTTACGCGAGCCACATCGTCCTATCGGGGTACATGCAGTAATATGGGCCACTCAAAGGGATGTCATTATTATTTCCAAATGGCTCCAGGGGACCTCATATCAATGCTTATTAAGGGGTCTCGTACCGTGGATCGTGTATGAGCGGCATCAGTGATGCATAACTATCCGCAGGCGAAACGCATCCGTTTATTGTCCGCGAAACAGAAATATGGCACTAATGCCGGCACGTCGTGTACAATGTCAGATCGCAAAGCGTGCCCGGAAGGATTGTGCAACAGTATAACAACAATCATTAGCAATCAATCAGTCGAATTCCGGTGGGCGGTCGTCAAAATTGGCCCTCGCGGTCAGTTAGGTGGGGGATATCTATCTATCACGGCCGGGTGTCGGATCAAAGAGGCGATCGTGATCGATCCGGGCCACATTCTCCGCGCGCCCGTGTATATTTATGGAGGCGTCCCGAGTGTCGGACGATACCCTGGATCCGGGGGCGTAGGGTTTTATCGAAATTGCAAGCGATACGTCGCGATGGCTGTGATTGGAGGCACGCGCTCGGAACACGTCCGGGCAATTGAAAAGAGCGCTAGTTATTGCCGCAAATGTGGGGGAATCGAGCGGCAACCGATGCTGGCGGGCAAGCCACACACTGTGACGACGAACGGGAACTTGCCACTGACCGACGTCACTTGTTTCATAAAATGTAAATATTACAAATTATATTTTCACACGCTGTCCCGGCGAACTTCGTACAGCCTCACAATAAATAAATAGTTTAGTTACACCAATTTGAACCGATTTTAATCTTATTCGACGGGACGTACGTCATATTATGTTTGACAGGTAATTAATATTTGACACTACAATGGTAGCGCAGTCTGTCGGATCCAATGTGAAACATTCTAAAATAAGCAACTACTTAAAAAATAATTAAAAAAACATTTTCCCGTGGTCCAAATTGTGAATCCAAATGCAAACCATTCTCGACTTCCCTTGAACACACAAAAGAAATTTCATCAAAATCGGTCCCGTCGTTTAGGAGTTCAGTGACATACACACGCACACAAGAAATATAGTAAGAATATATAAATGTTAAGCACAATGTTAATAGACGCGAATGTCATCATAGGAATGAAAGTAAGGCAAGATAAATAAATACATTCAAGAAAGCGATTTATTTCATATATTTCCTATTTATCTATACTAATATTATAAAAAGGAAAGATTTGTGTGTGTGTGTGTGTATGTATGTAACGAATAGGCTCAAAAACTACTGGACCGATTTCTAAAATTCGTTCACCATTCGAATGCTACATCATCACTGATCAATATAGGCTACACTAGCTTTTGTCCGCGACTTCGTCCGCGCGGAATACTGTCTTTCGCAATAAAAGTATCCAAGGAAATTATAATGCTGCCCAAAATCAGTATTCCGCGCGGACGAAGTCGCGGACAAAAGCTAGTATAT
>DWDX01005093.1:0-10878 GCA_018245675.1 Agara michaeli | reverse complement strand
TAGAAATTCTAAATTAGAAAAATCCAACAGTACCCAGCCCGGGATTTGAACCCAGGACCTCCCAATCGGCAGTCGCGAATCTTTGAATCTTATTTTCATATTATTAATTTGCTTCTGTAATGCAGGATGCAGGATTAATGCCTTTTTAAAAATACCCAAGTTGCTAAATTTTAATTTAGGTATGAGGGTAAATTGTATGCAAATGGGAATATACAGGAAGGAGTGCATTCATTGGGGAAAAATAGTAACAAAAGTATATTTTAATAATACCATTTACTTCATGGTTAGGCTAGTACATAAATATATATTTCTAGAAATGATAAAATTATGGTTAACCTATGTGTGAATGACTAAATCTAAGGTAAAATTTTGTACAACTAGCAATAAAAGGTACAAGATAATTTCAATAACTCATAACTGAGTAAATAAATAACTAGCAATAAGTCAATATTTCGAGTCAATTTAAAATTCATTCATTTAAAAGATCTAAGCTATCACATTGCAAATTATAATTTTGTATGAATTTTGTATTTTACAAATACTTTATTGGCAAGAAACTAAAATAAAATTCATCATCAATAAATGTTCATAATAAATTCTATAGAGAGTGAAGAGAGAGAGAGAAAGAGAGAGATACTTCATATTCAACATAATAAGGTCGATATATAGCCAGGGTAAAGAACATATTAAGCAATTTGCCACACTATAACGAATAGCAAACTGTCTTAGTCATCATCACCACCTCGAGCCGTGTTCTCGCAATACGGCCGGGTAGCAAACACTTGTCATATCTCAGTATTAAAATCTTTCACATGCACTCATTGAGATTACATATTTTTAGATTATCAATTATTGGTATATTCACCACAAACATATATTTTTTAAATATAAGCATGCACAAAATATTTACATGATTGTGCGCACATTTGTACATTAATATAAGATTCACATAAAATGCGACAAGTCCAATAACAGTCAATATTACACACTCTGCAAGCACTTGTTTTTAATTCCGATTGATCTCATTCGAAATGGTTTTGCACCAACTATCAACAGAGTCTCACTTTGTTCACACATCTGTCCATAAAGTTCTTCTTCCTCTTGGTCTGTGTGGCGGCGTCTAAAGGCGTGCGTAGAGAATATCGCGATTGCATCTGTTCGTCTGCGTCCAATATGCCCTCGCAGCTGCGACATCTACGTGAAGTTTCTTGAATGTCTTTGCAGTCTATGTTGTCGCTACTCTCGGATAACCTTTCGGGTAGACTGTACAGATTCTTAGCGGGGGAGTTCGCTTTCGATGTGCTACTACTAATACTAGACAGTTGGTCACAGCTTTGTGTGATTGCTGGTGAAGCTTTTTCTACGGATGAGTGGCGGCTTCTTCGTGGCCTGCAACAGAATATGTACGGTTATTACAAATCTCACAAAGATTTTTACGCTTACATACGGTAAGTTGGTGAAAATTCGACAAATTAGGTTGATTTTTGGAGGTGAATAAACGATAAGTTCATGTAAACAGTGTATAGGTACTCGGCGTGAAAACCGTAATGTTAATATTGTTTGTTTTTGGAGGTTATTCTGGTACTCTTTCTAACAACAAGCACAAATACGTACCTAACAGGCGGCAGGGTGTGTAATGGTTCTAGTCAATCCGCCTTGTCGCTGCCGCGGCTCTCGCACGAGGCCATGCGCTGGTAGTTGGGCGGGCCGCGGCCGATGGCGGCCGTGCCCGGCGTCTGCACGTCGCCGCGGCCGCGCAGCGAGCCCTCCAGCCGCGTCCCCAGGTTGGACTTCCCGCGGAGGAAACTGACAAAATATACATTCTTATTGAAATAAATGTATCAATACATAAATATATCTTGATGATTTTTTAAAAGGTTATTGCATTTTGTACCTTAGTACGAGTTACGTTCACGTCACGAGTTCGGCACGTGCCGCAACCCAGAGTTAAGCGAGGGACAAGTCATTTACTTCCTCTTTAACTATATCATATATTGATGAAATTAATTATATGCAATTTTACAATTTATCATTTATCTAATGAATATTTCGCGTAAAAGATTTCGGTGGCACCTCTCGAGTTTCTCCACGCACGCGTCTTGGTAGTCGTGGATCCACCGCACGCCGTTGAAGTGGCACACGG
The DNA here is from genome assembly GCA_018245675.1 of Agara michaeli. Taxonomy (NCBI): domain Eukaryota; kingdom Metazoa; phylum Arthropoda; class Insecta; order Lepidoptera; family Hesperiidae; genus Agara; species Agara michaeli. Next base: position 8,735 of record DWDX01005093.1, on the reverse strand, counting down.
CGCGCATGTCCTCCGGCAGCTCCTCGGGCTCGGGCCACTCGAAGTTGTCGATAATTGGTACGATGTTGCATTTCGATTGCAGTGCTGCTACTATCTCCTGCAAATGGAAAACATTTTAGATTTAGTTATCATATCTTATCATCCATGTAACTTTCTTGAAGAGTAAAACCGTCGGGACAATCTTTTACGACGTTTTGCTTGTATATAATCACTCTCTGAACATTATTATGAAGCATAAGGTACAGCGACCAAATCCGGTTAAAGGACACGCAGAAATCAAGTACCTAGTTCCTTGTGATGCACATTATTGAGGAATACGTTTGTAACCTGTATGTTTGTACTCACCCGATGTACCCAGTCTTTCTGTTCGGAGTCGTGTTTGCATCGGTCGAGTGCGTTGGGCGTCAACACCAGCAGGAAGTGCTTCGCCTGACGGATGCTCTGCAGCAGATTGTTGTCGAACTTGCCGGCCTCCAGGCGCTCCACGTCGATGAACACGGTGAACCCCTTCAGATGCAGGTGGACCTTCAGCAGACTGGCCAGCTGCGACCCGTTCGATCGCCGGTAACTCACGAACACGTCCAAGTTCTTCTCCATATTCTCTTCACCTTTGCTGAGGAGGGTGCTTTCGAAAGCTGGAAGAATATTTTCATATCGTTAGTAGACTAAATGCCCTATAAACCGCGCACGTGGACGAAACGCGGTTGATATTTATATCGCAATGCAATAAATTCTATGTAACGATCTATGTATAGCGTTCGCTTTGGCTCTACCGGCCGAGGATCAATCGTAAAGTTGAATATTTCGATAGTGTTTAGGAAGAGCGGATCACGCTCCCTTTCATCGTCCTACGAGGTTTACATTAAAAATTATTACCGCCAACAGATGCCGGCTGAATCGTTTTTATAATGGTTGTAAAATTGTGACTACGTCATGTTGATCATTTTTTTTTCAGTCGGTATTAAACGAAACATTCGTAGCGTGCTCTGCTTCCGATAATAAAAAAAATTGAATTATGAACCTTTTGAAATTACGAATTTGTGTAATATTACATTGTAATATATGTAGTTTAAGAGTATTTTCAATTAATGTAATATCTGTAACTATTGCGTTCAATTCACTTATTGGACAAGGATTGTTTTTCTTTACATTTTTGGGGCATTATTTTACGATAGTCTACTTCATAGTAGCAAAATTTACCGCAAATTACATAGAAAATTATGATGGACCTATCTAACTAAACTGGAAAAATATTTAAAAGCAAACAAATCGTTAAACTATTCAAATATTTAAATTCACAAGGACGAGATATTCACCGAGTGCTTCTATGAAACTCGAATAGTACGTAACGAAATTAGTATCGTACGATCTAGGCATGAATTTCGTTTAATTCACAAGTCAACAAACAACAACGCTCCAGTGTGCGCTAAAATTGGCCTAATTAGGCACTGCGTGTTATCTAAAACGTACGTTCCGAGAGGAGGTTATCGCAACGATTAACGGGCGCTTACCTCGGATGGCGTTCAGGATTCTCAGCCTGTGTATACTGTTGACTATCCGACATTCGGTCTCCAGCTGCTCGTCGCTCAGTCTACGGATGGATTCCTTGTCGACACCCGCGTTCAGCATGGAGTACGTGTAAATAGTGTACTCCGGACCGATGCTTTGCAAGAATTCGTTCAGACTGCCCGTGTCGCGTGAGCTGTAATCGGCCATTTTCTTCAGTTGTTGAAGCTCTCGCGTGAATCTGAAATGGTTAAATGTTTGTATGTTAATATTTTCTGCTACATAAAATATCTAGACGGTAAAAGACTTTATGATTTAAAGAAAAAAATCATTTCCAAATTCCGAATCGCTATTTTGCATTCCTTAAATTAGTACGCTGTAAAAGGCAAAATATGGATTGAACTAATAATTCTGTAAAATCTTTAAATGTACTCATATTTGTGCAAATAAACGTCTTTGTCTTGTTTCTGCAATAGCTTACCGTTTTCTTTTGATTCCATTTTGCAGACCGATATCTTCCTTGAGGTTATCTTCTGTTATCTGAAGCAGTAAATCGCCGTCCACTCGACTCTCGAAAAAGTTGTTTGCGTATTCCGAGAAACCGATCTGCTTCACCCACTCCCGCACGTCCTCTATGGACCACAGGGGTACCTGTTGCGACAGTTTGTGCGGCACTTCTTCCCCGATGAGACGCAAGGCTTGCGCCGCGTACTTTGAGGCCACGGCGTTCGGGCAGCTGGCTACTTTCTTCAATGATTCTATTGCGCCGATCTCCCTGAATATTTCCGTGTTGCCTTGCTGCTTTTTTATCCCGGCCTCCATGCAGAAATGGAATGCGGCTAAGTTTCTCGCTTCCTCCCTCTTCGAGCTCAATACGGGAACTAGCCTCTGTAGCCAGTTTTTGCTTTGGCCGTGAGCGTGAGCGAGATTGGATCGAGCGAATTCGGACGGATTGTGAGTCGTGACAAATGGTTCCACTAGATCCAGAGTGCCCGACTTGAGAACGGCCGCCTCGATTTCTTTATTCGCCACTAATACCGCTATAGCTAAACACGCGTAATACTTAATGTTGTCGTCGTTGTGGAACGCCAAGGGGAACAACCACATCGGAACCTTCCTCTTTATCATGGCTTCCTGATTCTCGGCGCCACCGTAAAGCGACAAGTTGGCTAGAGCGGTCGCACAGTGCCTCAATGTTTCAATGTCGTTTTTCCTGCATTCGAATAATACTGCATCCAAACCTCCCAGCTTTATTACATCACTGCACGTGCCTTCGCTATGTTTGAACAAGTGTTCCAATATCCCGGTGCCGATTCGTGAATGGTCCACGGAGTTTGCATGCTTTGTGCAAACACACGCCACGTTGACAACCTTCTCCAGCCCGTTTTGTACTACGTGTGCTCTATTCTCATTTGTAAGGCATTGTTCGAGGAGTTTTGCCGACGAGAATTGCAAGTCCGGATTACTGGATTCCAGACAGTTGGCCATCAAGATGTCCAAACCGCCGGACGTCCGTAACGTGTTGCACAAGGAGTATCCCAACTCGTGCCCGTGCGTGGGGACCGCCCAGGCTCTCCTCAACATTTCATTCAGTTGGTTAAAGTGTACGCAAGCATTTTTCATATCTATTTGATTGTTCTTTATAGATGCAATAAATGCGTTCATCCTATATGAATATTTCTGTATGGCGAGGTCGACGTCCCTTTGATTTGAATTTGTAGTTAGCTTATCTAAGTCTTCGAATGTTAAATTTGACAGATCTTCGTCGCCAGGCTTAACGGTCCCGTTTAGCATGTGACTCATCTGAAACGTCAATTAAATTTATGAAAAAAAAAACAGTTCCTGCGAATTCGCACCTACGTCAAAAGGTACCTCTCGTAATTAACATGTACTTGCCATACTTGTATGTTTGGCGCTTTTATTATCGTGTGTCAAAAATCTAGCTACCGATAAGAATATGTAGCAACCTAATTAATAAGGCAATAAAACGACAAATTCTATACAAAAAAAACCACTGTACATTAACGTGTCACATCCGCAAAGCTTATTTGTTCTCTGATAATTTAATGAACATGTCAATAGACTCACCTGTGACGATAGTAGAGTGGATTGTGTGGAAAGATTCTTGTGGGAAATTGTCATATTCGACTGGGCCACGCTGGAGTGTTCCTTGTGACTGAATATGCCGCTCGAGGTGACCGTTTGTCTGGCCTGTGCGGACGCCATAGCCTTCTTTTCAGCACTGAACGCTTCTGTTTGCAGGCGAGAACTGGACGATAACATGTTGTTTGCTTCTTGCGCACTCACTTCTCCTGCCTTGAGCGATCGGTGCTCCTAAAACCGTAAATATTCCATAAATAAACACGTCACTGCACACAAATACACTTTTGTTGTGAAATTTTTATGAACGTTTTGATCTGGAAATTTCCAATTTCATGTTACGAAATCTTTAAATTTATCACTATGTTTTTCAATAATATAAACTCTTTATCTTAAGAAAAATAAACTTGTTTTAGTTACGGGTATAATGATACGCAATTTTGGTCTTGAACGTCGTTTGGAAGACATGATTTCTAGTTCGAATGAGATCGGTACATGCTTCGTCTCGGGACTGAAACTACTTTTATACTGAAAACTACGGCGCGTCACGACTCGAATTGTACGCTGAATCGTTGCTATTGGATATAGGCCAATAGCGAGCCACCCGTGGGCTTTCGGTGGTAATTTTAAAGTTTGTGTACAGACGTCATGTTGTTAGAAGGTTGCGGGAATGTATTTTCCAAGTTTTCGGGAAAATCGAACTCTCACCGAAGGATTTTGCGGTTTCGGGGTGAAACGCGACAGGACGCCTCTGTGTATTGGCCACGGGGCCGAACCCCCACTAGCCGACATTCCGCGTCTATATTTAAGTCGACTATTCGTGTACCGGAGTGCGCATGCGCAATAATTAACTTCCGCGTGTGCTCGCGCGCGCGGCGCTCCAACACTGACTGAGACGAGCATGGTGCGGTTTACGTAGCGATAAGCGCTTGTAGATAAATGACCTCACCGCTCCCGGTGAGCCTCCGCGACGCAGCACCCTGGCCGCCCAAGTGACTATCCGGCCGGCCATTTTTACAAACACCGATCTTTTTTTTAAAACATTGGTCTATCTCAGATGTTGTCGTCACAAGAAGTCGTTCTGTACTAAACTATTCGGCGGCGCTGCCGCTACGTCGTCATTCGAGGATATCGATCGTGTTCGGTCACGCGAGGTCGCGTCCTTCGGCGCGCCTTTATGGCTCCGTCGGAATGCCAGACAGACAGAAATTTTGTACGGCGACGTTCAAGATACTATTCCCGATTTTTTCAAACAATATTAAAACTATTCGAGCACAGTATAATTCTGCAAACTTTCCGACTCTTTCGAGCGAATAATTGTTTTAAAAAAAGAAGTTAACTGAAAAACTAAACAAGTTGTTTAAGTTTTTACTCACTTGAAGGTAGGCGGCGTTTTGTTCTGCAGTCAGTCCTTCCGCTTGTAGCAGTCTGTGTGACGCCCCGGCGGCGCTGTGCTCTGCATATTGCATGTCGCCGTGCTGCACCCGGCGCATCCTGGCACTGTTCGCCGCGGACTTCGATGTACTGTAACCGTCGGTAACAACACGAGTCGAACTAGCCGATGTCATTCTAGCTGCACTGTATTTTAACTCGTTGGCATTATTTGTTCCCATCGAGCCAGTGTTGGTCGCAAGGAGACACGGTTTCTCGGGCGGCGGTGTATCGGATTCTGGGAATGTTACCAAGGGGCCATCGCCAGCTAATTCACTCATGTCACTCATATCTCCAATATCACCAATCTCGCCGAGATCTCGAATATCGGTAATATGTCTCTCCCCCATCTCATCTTGGTTCACTATATTCTCCATTGAGCTTCTCAGTCTGTAATTACACGCAAAAACCAATTTTATAGAATTGGCAGTTCTCGATCACTAATATACGACGAACAAATGTACAAGTCAATCACAAGTATTGTAATTCCTTGAAAGTTGAAGCCACTATTTTTCACGAAAAGATTTAAAACTGGTCTCGCGGGAGCCGTGTTGTTTCTATTGTTTCACGGCATGAAACTGCAAACAGAGAGTGGTAAAGCCAACTTGTGGAAATTGGCTTACGGCCAAGGTCGTTCAGGTGAGCAAGCGTCGGTGTTATCTCTAATACTTATTGACAAAACATATGTTACAACCATTATATAAATTGAAATAAAAAATATACATCAAAAATTACCTTTGGCCGAAGTTCAAAGCAGCAGAACTGCTTAATGTTTTCATTTCAGATATTGAACTCTTCAATTCTGAGAGATCCGACTTCATGGAGCTGGCTTTCATTTCGGAGGCTGTCACGTGCTGAAGGCGTTGCGAGGAGCTCTGCATTCGTTGGCTGGTCGCGGCACTGCTCGAAGTCGTACTGGATACCATCTGAAATTAACATAGACTTTACAACTCACCGATATGAATTTACAATGTTTGCGCCGTAGCCGTGGATGCATGTAAATATTGTTTCGCTAGCGGTGTAGTCATTTGTGTGTTACAGTGCGTGCATCGAGCGCCGTAAACAAGATGTTGACCTTTGCTTCACTATCGATATCTGTTACTTGTTAAGTAGGAAAACACTGACGCGTCGTTTCGCAAAATATTATAGGGGCAACTGAGCAGACATCGAGTCTGATGTTACAGTTCGTCGTCCACAGTCGTTATCTCGACAAGGACTGCGGGTTCAGTGCCAATGCTACCGAAGTCTACGTGCGGGCGTCACGTCTTGGCGCTCTTGCGGGTGAAGTACCTAGATAGAGTCGGAGCTATGTCGAAACGAAACAGAAATAGGGAGGTGCTAAAATAAAAAAGTTATTTATAAATGTAAAATTTAGACAACATAATGAATTTAATTACTAAATGAGTTCGATATTTACTATACATCACGCTCCGCGTAAATTTTAGCAAAGTTATTTCCATTCACTTGGCATAGTTTTACTCTTTTTTCCTAGCAATTATTTTTGTCTAATGTGGGTTTCGCTCGGTGTAATAATAACGTGTACGATAATGGAAAACGTATGAAAAGAATAATGTACGACTGTTATTTTTGGCACTGGGTATCGTGCTTGAGAAGGAAGACCGGTGAATCAGCTCGCGTGGGCGCCATGCAGCTGACGACCTTGAACCCCGTGACCAATGGGCACAGTTGCGAATGTTCCAATATCGATGTCGTATTCCGCTGACAGAATTGACACGATCAGACTGTGTGGATCGACAAAGACAAACGTTTTGTCGATATTAGTATCCACGTAAACTAAACAACACAACGCGTACTTACGCACGACACCCGATGAGATGGTAAAACGATGTTGTAAATGTTGTAGAAGTTTAATACGCCACATCGTAAATAATTGTGCAATTTCTTTCAAGATAGATATCATATCGGATCAATATCAGACTGAATTTGTATAGCATCTTGTTTGTTTATTCCTCTTATTAATATAATGTTTACTACTCTTATACTAGAGTACAAAGGCAGTAAATTAATCTCTTAACAATAACTTACATTTCAATGAGATAAACCTGTTTAATATAACATTTCACATACTATATCTGCATGTTATTTAGTTATAAAATAACGTTGACGGTATTACTTTGCACTTTTTAAATATTATGTACATTATAGTGATTATAATTTTAGTTTTGCTTTGTAAGAAATAATTTTGTTTAGTTTTGTTTTAAAGAAATAATTTTGTTTTCGTTACACAACGCAAACTATTATCAAATTGTTGCTTATTAAAAATAATAAATAACAATTCACCTAGAACAATACGCGAAACGCAAACATCAGTAATTTTGATAATACATTTTATTATTGTAAATAGAGAAATGCACTTGCACAAAAAAGCTGTTACAGTTTTAAAAGAGCTTCATTATTGTAGTATCCAATGGACACGCGAACCTCTTGGATGCTCATTGCAACCCATAGAACGTTGGATGAAATCTCGAATTCTCTCTCAAATCGAGCAGATCTTCTACCTGCGTGAGTCACTAATACGTTGCACAAGAGATGTACGCAAGACACCCCGTGCCGTAATGTTAACGGCGCCATTTATTTTAATGAACGTCATCCCAAGATGATTTAAGTGTTAAAGTAAATAATGATATATTTAATAAATCTTGGGACAACTTCATGCATGGCCATCTGATCGCAATTTAGACAGACTCTGTTATTGTTATCACACAGCTGACAAGATAAGTATATATGTATCATATCCATCCAGATTCAATAAATAATTACGCTCCTCGCACAAATATTTCTTCTTTGTGGAAATCAAATCCATAACTGCCGGTTTAGCAGACACTAACCCACTCAGCCAGTGAACGAAACAGTCAACCCAATGTAAATAATAAGCATCAATGAAATGTTAATTCGGTTAGGTTAGGGTAATACATTTCTCACCGGCGAAAGGAAATTAAATAACTTTCCGAAATCCGGTCAGTTTCAGCTTATCAGAATGTTTTATGTTGGGTGCGAAACGTTATCGCCCTTGAGTTACTGCGTGGGTGACAGTGATCACGTAGATACCTATGTCGAAAAAATGAAGCTATTCACGTACGCACTAAACATTAGCACCATACAGCATCGGAAGCTCCATTTAGAGTTTAACTCAAGTGGGCGTATACTAATAAAGTTATTTGAAAATCGTTAACAGTAATAGGTCTGTAATATCTTCTCTAATATATAAAAATCCATTGCAGTTCGTTAGTCTCGCTCAAACTCGAGAACAGCTGGACCGATTGGGCTAATGTTGGTTTTAAAATGATCGTGGAATTCCAGGGAAGGTTTAAAATGTGAGAAAATAAGGAAAAAATCGGAGGAAAAAACTGAAAACAGCAATTTAATTTTTCCATATAAACTGTTTACCTGACAAATATTATATGATATACGTCCCGTCAAATATGATTAAAATCGATACAGCTATTGGTGTGACTAAACTATTTATTTATTGTGAGGCTGTACGAAGTTCGCCGGGACACCTAGTTTGTATTATATATAGAAAGTATTCCCGATCGAAGGAATGCATTTCCGAATCAATATCCTACTGGAAACGGTTGGTAAATATTTTTTATACATAAAGTTTAAATGCATTGGAAGCAGTGATTGAATAGTGGTTTGGATTTTAGTCTCTGACTTCGGCGGTCTAGGTTCAAATT
>DWDX01005092.1:0-10882 GCA_018245675.1 Agara michaeli | reverse complement strand
CATGCCAAATTTCAGCCCGATCCGTCCAGTGGTTTGGGCTGTGCGTTGATAGATCACTATGTCAGTCAGTCAGTCAGACGCCTTTGAGTTATATATATTTAGATTATAGTCACATATGGAAAAAGTATCTACATACTTATTTTGAGAAAATCTTCATATGCCCATAATTAAAAAATATTTATAAAACACAAAGTGCCAATAGGGTTTGAATAGTTCCGCTGAGAAAATCCAAGCGCCATCTTCGGTAATGCGAGGAAGGTTTTCCCATTTTCCTGGTGAGCGCGCAGCGCGGACAGAGGGCGCGGGCGAGCGCCGCCCTTCGCGCAATCGATACCTGCGCCGTGCGACGTGCAGGCCAGCCTGTCACCCTCTGTCACGCCAGCCTCGCGCCCGCCGACGCACAGCCGCCCCCGACCATATTCTTCCTTGAATAGGCTGTGATTTACCGATGTGTTGTCCTTAAAATTTACAATGCCGTTGCATCGACCTCGCGGCGTTTCGCCGTTACACCGCATGTATTGGTGAGCGAGCTCGCTTGCCGCGTATGATAGCGATATTCGTTTGAGTTGACGTATAAGAAAAACTAAAATGCATCTCCACTTCGAGAGGAACGTGAACGCCAAGTGCGATTGTACGATACTGTCGCTGTCGTGGATGGGCAAGGTGCCCGACGAGCTTCCCGAGGTGAGTCTACCTTTTAATGTATCATAATTAAGCGTTAACGTGGCTTTCAATGTCATTTCATGCGATGGTTCATGTAAAATATATTTTACGTAAGTTACCTGCATATTTTTTGCCAATGTTCGTATTCAGAGTGCGGTAATATTTTGGCCTTTTCAATGTCGCAAATATTGTTTATTTTTTTGTGGAGTCATCGTAAGCAATATCAAAATGATAGGAATAATAAAGTTTTTTTGGACTTAATTTGTACTGTGGTATAGCTGGTGTGGTAGATAAATTTTCCGTTTCACAAAACACAACGTCGTGTTTACGCATCGTCTCACATCTTATTCGGCGAATTGCCAAGAATATTAACAACCATCAAAAAGCACGTAGGCTTGATAGCCGTTCTGAAACTGCACATTATCACAGTACATTAAATTTTCTATTATGCCTGATGTAAATTGAAAACAATTTGCTGGTGTCCGCTTGGAATTTAGAGGCACACAATTTGTGGATAAACCCGAGTGAGTCGAACACAATTTTTCTGCGTTACTAGTTCACACTTGTGGCCAGCCGTTCAATTAACCTTTGGGTTTTTCGTCCTTCACTAAAAAAGTCAAGGATGTTACTTAGAAAGGTTTTTAGCAATTATTATCTTTTTATAAAAACCAGGTTTATAACAAGAATGTTTCATAAAAATTATTATATAGAAACAAAATGTTTATACAGTATATTTCCTACGGCATTGTATTATTTATTATTATTGTATATTAAAGTTTTAGCCAATTGGCTCGTGTTAAATATATGTATTCGCTATCATATCTTTGGGTGTATTTATTTGTTGTCGTAGGTATAAAACATGTGCCCTCCGAAAACATCTAAAAAGTATCCTATAATGATACGGTATTAACACATATCTAATAATAAACAAGCTTCTGTTCACAATTGTGTTAACTTGCAGCTGTTAACGAACATTCAGTTTGTGAATTTGTTTATTTTTGCAATAAAAGAAAATATAAATACCACCCCACATTCACATATTGCAAATGTTACCTGTGATAAGTAAGACGGTACACGAGTACGGTACCTCAGGCATCATTAAATATTATTTTCATTAAACATTTTTAGTTCTGCCAAAGTGTAGGTACCTACTCACTGGCGTTGCGCAATTTTAATTACCGTAAAGCAATATCAAATTAATGGCAATATCATTTTCATCTCAATTTTAATTAATTAAGTGGTCGTGGAACGCTCGCAACTCTGTCCATTAGTATCTGCTATGGCAGAATACCTGACCAGCATTTTCTTTTGTATCTGTCTTCATTTATTCCTTATGAATAGCTTTTATTTATTTGTGTTGGTACTCCTTTTTAATCTATATACCTACATCTAGGTTACGTTTATATATTAAAAATTCATCACACGATATAGGGTTATAGGGTACATTTATGGCGGGGAAATATCTTATTCCCATGGGAAAATATTACAAGTACATATTTTCCTTTCAAATGTTCAGATAATTTATTAAATACATAGGTACAGTTGGTTCGTTTACCCAGCAAGTTTGCAGTCTCAAAATTCGCACCATTTACTGGCATATATAATATTAGGATGAAGTCGGAATAAAACAACGTGGAGTTGCTCCTGAATGCGCATGAATATTTATTATACATGAAAATTCGTACGCTTATAAAGTACATCTCTATGTAACTACTAAAGGGCGGTTTCTTACTCGTTTGCATAGCCCCAGGCCTTATGTAAATAACCCACTTGAGCAAACAAGGCTTGTGTGTTCTTAATTATGATATTAAACCCGAAAAAGATAGCTACCTACTCGTGTAATAAAGTTATTCTCTCTGTTTTAAAAGCTTTATATTATGCATAATTCTGAGCGTTCACTCAACTAACGCTCTTAATTTTTATCTTCTGTTTAATTACGTTGAAAAGTTTTCAATTCATCTCATGAAAGCCAAGCAAAGTCTTCCATTAGCAACGAGAACATGTTTTACTAAATTATAAAAATTGAACACCGAAAAATCTTCAGTAAGCCGTTTTGTAAGATTTCGCTCGCGAAAGATTCTTTCAAATAAAGAAAGATACGTTTGTTTTGTTAATCAAAAACATTTTTCCTTTCGGAGAGATGTAATGACTAGAACATTAAAAAAATATATATTTGTATAAATATTCTTTAAGAAAGAAACCTGTTAGGCCAAACATTAATTGTCGAAATTGTTATCACAGAAATAATACAAATATAATTAAGAAAACAGTAGCAATAGATATGGAAATAATGAAAAACTGTTTCTGTTCACTAACCTGACTTACATAAAACGTTTTCTATTTAGGTAATGAAATTAACTTTTTATAATTCAATATAATTGCTATAATATGGCTACTAAAATATAAATGAAGTAAGTAAGTATATAATATTTAAATATTGTTGGTACGACAGGGTAATTAAAAATCTGTCAAATATTAAAGGTGATTTAAAATGATGAATAATAATTACGTGTCATTTACCTATTGTATAATATTAATTATAATTGCGTAAAGTATGTGAATTGAAAGTAGGTATTTGTTAGGGTGGATGTAAAATAATAAAAATCTGTTGTTTTTTCTGCAAAATCCTTCATAGTATCACAAATATCGCTAACTTAGTAATGGTCGGCAAATCTTTACCGTCACATAAACGCGGTGACTTTGATTTCATTGATATAATGATTTCTACGAAATTTATTTTATTCCTTACCTAATACGTATAAGGATAAAATAAAGTAAGTATTAAATATCAATGTTTTTCTACTTACATTGTATTTGCGCGGGGCCCCCGCAAGAGCGAAGCCCTGGGCGGTTGCCCTGTTTGCCACCCCCTAAGGGTACAGTTGGTAAAATCTATAGATGATCCATTTATACAATTTCCAAGAATCATTAAATGGCGTTCCTCAAATTTCGTATTTTTCCAGTTTCCACAGACAGGTTGGAACAGAAATCGTGTCATAAGCTTTTTTGTCTAGAAATAACGTCAAATATTCTTTGCAATATTCTTTAACGTCAAATATTCCACATGTACATATGAGACCAATCACTCATTATGCTTTGCTCTACCGAATTACCAGTCAAAAGGGCTCATGTTCTTAATATGTGTGTATTTAAGTACTTAATCCTTCAAACCGGAATATGACAATTAATGTAGGTACTTATGCATTAAGGCAAAAGCGGTTCTGTTTGGAATGTTATCTACGGTTTCCAGTATTGAACTCCCGGCTTTACGATCACGCCAATTCTAGGGATGATTTAATAAAATAATTTATGTTCAGTGAGTAAGGACTGATCAGAGATTTGCATGTCTTTGGTGAAACACTTATCGCCTCATGCGAACATTACGAAGTAGAAAATAAGAGGTTATTGATTACTTTTCCATTCATTTTTGAATTACATTACAACACATGCAGTTTTCCCTGAATGATTGAATATTGATTGAATTTTCAAAGTATTACGTAAGTAGATGCCAACATATTATTGATCTGTTAACGAATAGGTTTTTATAATTGCCAGACTTCCTTTTTCTACATACGGCACCGCTAAGGTGAAGACTCTCGCGTGTTTATCGTTTAATTTCTAAATTCAAGCCGTACTAATTGGCCAGCAATGGATGGATGCGGCGATGCGGATCGCGTAATATCTCACTAATTGCCAATTGCAGCTTCAATCTCCGGTGTGCCACGTACCCGCTTCGGCAGGACATGCCCTGTTATAGGTTCGTTAATAAACCTTGCTCTAATTAACGTTCTCTTGGTTGCTACTATTTTAAGAACTTTCAATGTGCACTGGACGAAAGAAATTTCTGACGAGCGCAAACTTGAAAATAATAGCCGCTAGAGAGATAGGTGTTGTCTTTAGACGTAACACTCCAAGGGCCTTTAACGTTTTACAGTTGAGAATTTTGATGTAGGTATTCTGAAAGAAACTTTAAGCGCTTAACCCACAGACAAGACAAAAAAGAGCTAGGGACTACAAAATCATCCCTTAGGTACTGGCAACTTTTACATAATATCTACGTAGTTTATTTTAGTCGGTACTCTATTCAAATTTAATTATAAATGTTACATACATACTAACTGGCATTTTGAACGAGCGGTTAAAGTCCCCGTCAGCTAAACTGGAGGTCGTTAGTTCCATTTCCATTCAGAACAAAATTTGGTTTGTTATGTGTGTGGGTGCAATATATATATATATATATATATATATATGCATTATATAGTAGGTATCTAGACAGTTTATCAGCTGTCTGTTTACCATAGTAGGTACAGGCTCTGACTAGTTTGGGATCAGCTGGCTGTGCACGAGGGAGTTCTAAGATATTATTATTGTATATTAGATACTTCATTATAGTAGAGTGTAGTCCATGCATTCTATTTAGAATACAACAATATGAAACGTAGGTATATTCAAATTACTTTCTAGTGTGTTATCGTTAAATGCAAAGCTTAATAATAAGCTTACAATGTTACCGGTGTGACTATCTCAAAAGCGTCTTACCGACGTCGAGTCGGTACTCGTATAATGAAAACGCGGCCTATTTCCGCGTTAATGCAAAGGATTCATTTCTTTTCATAAAGACTTTTAATCTGTGAGAGATGCAAGACTAGTTTTTTGTGACTAAACGTAAAAATTCAGTTTTAACGCGACTACTTTTGAATTTTAAATTAGAACTGTCAAAATATAAGTGACTTATCGCAAAGTAAAGGAGTAAGTATTTTACAGATGAACCGATAAAAACATATTGCTTATCTGTTGACATGATGTGTTACACGTATTAATGCAATAGCAATCGCGTAATATCTAGCTAATTGCCAATTGCGCCGTCTATCTCCGGTCTATCGCGCTCTACGCTATGCAGGACCTTCTATCTCGAGTTGACTAATTGACATCGCTTATATTGAAATATACAACCGTGGATTGTCAGAAATGTTGATACATGAGTTGAAGTAGCAATTGTGATGTGTCAAAAAAGTTATAGCTTTAGACGTTACAGGTCACCGTTAGTAACAGCTAGACTACTATTGCTTTGTGCCACTGTAACTAGATTCGTTCGATATGATCATTTAGTAGGAGTAACAACAAAGACGTCTCAGTCTTTGTTGGCGACAACCAGAGTCCCAAAACATTGTTTGTTCGGCCTACAACCACATCACTCGTCAGTCCGTCGGACCCTTGTCGTTTGCGCTATTTAAATAACAAGTCAAATTACACTACCTACAGATTCCTAATTTAAATTTTGTGGAAAATGAGGGTGCTAAAATACATATTTTGGGTCGTACGCCCTTTGATCAAAATTCCAAGTGCCTAAGTGATCAGTATCTATAACTTCTGCCGATATAGTGGCAGTGCTATGTATTCTGGTTGGATAGATGTGATAAATAAATAAGTTATGGATTTAAATTCAATACTCGTTGTGACTGACAATCCATCTGTGACTGTTCAGTTCTATGATCTAGTTAACGTTTTGCCATTCCCCTGATGAAGAGACACGTACGCACGAGATCATCCAGTAGCCAGAACATCCAATTAAGCGTAATATAAATATTATTTCTAAACAATGTAAATAAAATAGTTTTGAATTTTTCGAAAGTGAATGTTTCTAAAAACCTATTACAATCGTTAATGATGTACAACTTATAGGTCGTTGAAAGGAATCATTTATCTCGCTAGAGTTTCCAAGGAAACTATTCATCATTTGGTTCTCTTATGTTTTCATTCTGTGAATCAGGATCCGTACGTTTCTATCCGAGTATAATAGTAATTTGTTCAACTTGGCTTCCTGCCAATTCCTTAGGCCATATTGTGATACTATTTCTGTCCTGCGACAATAAAAAAGTTACTGAAATGTTCTAGCATCTAAACCAAATAGGATCATATTATAATGAACAACTATTCATATTGTATTATATATTGAGTATAATAAAAGTCTACAGATCTTCTAGATAAATGTGTTGCTGTTATAAAGAAATCATCATATCATTCATCACATTAGTGAAGAAGTTCAGTTTGACTGTATTCCTTTCGCTGTAAAATATTATTACTGATTACACGTATTTGTTATAATCAGGAAGAGGGTTGGAAGCTGAACAGGAACAACTACTATCAAGAGGGATGGCTGGCGACGGGCAACGTGCGCGGCGTGGTCGGAGTGACTTTCACGTCGTCGCACGCTCGACGCCCACACGAGCTGCCGCTGCGGACCAACTACAATCTGCGGGGACACAGATCTGACGTAAGCTGCATAGTTCCAAAATCAAAAATATCCTTTCATGGAATTAAAAAAAAGTAGTGTTGTATCTGTGTATTATAATAACCACGTTTTTGTATGAAATTCAACATCAAATAACATAAATTAAATCTAATTTTGCGAGGGTCGGCAGGACCACCTTTCCTACAAACAGTTATTTAACTGATATTAATCTCAACCGTTTGGTGAATAGATTTGAAGGCCACAATAAAATTTGTAACAGATATAAACGTATCTACCTAACTATTTCTACAATCTAACCTTATGAGCGACCTTTCTACTTGCTACTATTGTTTCACTTGTGATATCGTTGGTATCTGTTCTGCTCACTACCTGAAAGCCTACTGCCGCGTAAGCTCGTAAAGCTTGTGTATCCCGACAATCAAGATTACAGCAGCTCTGGTAGGGGTTGCTGAACGACCGTAACGCGCTCTACCCGCTTTAGGAACCGCTTTAAGAACGTGACCGGGCAATGAGGGTTTTCCGTAATCTTCACGTCCTACATAGGGCGTCCTACAAGGCACCTCCGTGTAATGTCCATTTCGCGTGCTTCTGCTCGAAGAGCGCTTGCCAAGTTACCCTACATACATGTACTTATTTACCACAAGTTTAAGTTTGCTAAACACAGTTAAACACTATTTATACGCTTCTAATTACCAACTTCAGTGAAATAAGTGTATAACGAAGTTCTTAGACGTATCGTGTATTACCTTGATGTACTGCTATTCAGCGATAAAAATAAATCTATCAATTTCAATCATCATTGCCATCATTTTCTATAGGTACGTTGCTATCAATTCTTTTCTACTCAAGTTTCGACAATACTTGTTGTACAATTTCGTAATATTTCCTTTTTTCAATTATACTGGTGTTTGTTCAATTTTCGTTCTATCGCACTAGACGCAACTATGACAACCACAAATAGAAATGTTGACCGATAGAAATTGATTTCGAATATATATAAGCTACACTATAGCCTACAGTTTGACGTCAAGGCCAATTCACCCTAGTTTACTTTTCGCTTTTCTGTTAAACTTTAAATTTTATGAAACACTTAACTGCAGCGACACGAAACTACAAAATTTAATTGATGGTTGAAGTGATTAGGGTTCGCTAATATGTATGATCTAATTTTTTATTTAAATATGTTAGCAACATAAACTTTAACCTATAACAGCCTACTCGTTTACTAAATGTTACATTACACAGGTATTTTATGGTAGGTGAGCACCTACGTAGGTACGAAGGTGTTGTAATTACGTAATGAAGATTATTATTTACGGGTACCATTTTTATGATTGCAATTCTTATAACCACTATTACTATACTATTTTACTCAAACTTTACACAATCATGTAATAAACAAAATCTTCGTGAACGATAAACGAGTTATTAAAAATGTAAATATTTTTCGAGCGGCATTATTGTAGCGCGTCCCAACAATTTACTTAAGCTCTAAAGATTAAAAGTGCGAATAAAAGCATACCACTTCATCATTATAAAATGTAAGCGTCGCTTTCGTTTAATGCGCTTCAACAAAACTTCAGCTGCCTATAGCTACTCGTACGTTAGGCAGAGTAACGAGCTCGAAAAGGTGAAAAGGAACGGAAAATGTAATGTTTTCTTGTGGAAACGAAACAAAACACCCTTTTTTCCAGACTGCCGTAATGAAGCTTATAATTGTTGGCACGGGCACGGTAATTTTTCTTTATTGTTTCACGAGTGCGGTGTTGTGTGTATATGAGAAATAAATAAGTAACTCAGTAGATACTTCGTTATTGTACTATATAAATTATGAACACCTTATTTCCGTGAACATGATCTCTAAATAAGCTTACTGTCGAGGTATTCCTTATGATTGTAATTTTCGGTATATTTTGAGGCATCCTTATCGGTCCAGGTTATCTTGGTGAAATGGAACGAGCCATATCAGAAGCTGGCGTCTTGCGATAGCTCCGGCGTGATATTCGTATGGATCAAGTACGAAGGTCGCTGGAGTATAGAACTCATCAATGACCGCAGCACGCCCGTCACCCATTTCTCCTGGTCACACGACGGCCGGATGGCTTTAATATGCTACCAGGTAAGGTTAAAGGTGATTTAACGCTCATATTTAAATAACGTAAATAAAATAATAATGGTCTTTGTTTGTTTTCTCGGACGTCAGATCCACTGACAAGGGCTAGGAGCAACGTAAACGTTTTATTTCAAATTATAAAATACCAAGTACCTGTCACGAGCAAAACGAAATAGGCAGAAAAAGATTTTAAGTAGTAGGTAGGTACCGAACTAGATGGTGTGAATATTATTATATTTGTCATAAAATAATTTATAAATATAATAGTATACATTTTATTACAATAATTCTTTATTACATCATCCTTATATTAATAGACCCGAAGTATTATAGCTACCAAAATAAAACCGACGTTATTGAGTTCGCTCAGAATCGGATTAAAACTGTTAACAAGCTATATCCCTTGTCCTCCACCTTGACGGATTTTCCATTGTGCCTCCAAATATTCACGTAACTAACAAATTTGGGATATCTATACATGTGCCGACACGTGACTTCGTAACGTAAGTTAATGATTGTCACTTCTGTTTGTTAAAAGGTTTCTCTCCGCGCTCATGCGGTAATCGCTAATTGACACCATTGAAAATTATTTTGTCAAGTACTCACACGTACATTAAGATGCCGCCGTTTGTGGTAATACTTATCAACCATTAACTATATTCTAAGGAGAAATCTGTAAAATGACAACTTGATCCTGCCTGACGGGAAACAAAACCTCGAGCTAGGATGAGGATGAGATATAGACCTATGAAGCAACCAAGATGCTTAAACATATTCTTTACGAGTGCAATGTAATATATCACACTTTTCTAAATCGCTGCTGCTGAACAATAATAATTACAATATGCAGAAACGTTTAAACATTATCTAAATAAAATTCAGTAAAGATTATAGCTCGCTTATGTGAGAAATGATGTACGTAATATAGTTTATACAGAAAACATATCCTTAGTTCATAACTAAAAGTATGTAGGCAGTAAACATTACCAAATGAAATAAGCCCCGGAAAATTTGTCAGTAAGTAGGTACATACAGTACGGCTTCAGGCCTAATGCGTATTATAAAGCCAGTTTCGTCTGTGCCTAGTACTTACCTAATACGTACTTACGTTTACAGAGTAGGTACCTTGCGAATTTGAAGCTTATTAAATATCTTTACGCAGAACGACGAATGTGAAATTTGATTGGTAGATTGATCGAATGAAAACAACGTTTATACTGTAGTACATATGTACAGCGTGTATATTTGCATAGGAATGATGAAATTGCTGGCAATCGCTTTGTTGGAGTATAAGAGAGACGCAAATATGTAGCGTGCAGTGGGTCGAAAATCGATTTAATTAGTTGCCATGTGGTATGCATCGAGCAAAGAGGGTTCAATTGTTATTGTTCCGAGATATAATTTGAGTATTATTAATAGTATATGTGAGTTGTTAAATCTTTGACGTTGACGTAACTATTCACATATTTGCTTAAACTTTAACAGTATGCTTACCTACCTATAATTATACAATATGTTTGTTATATATGTATTAAACATTTCGTTCACTGAACTCGACTCGCACGAGGACTCGTCAAACAATATTGTCCCTAGTTGTTTTGTCTCCAAATATCTTGTAATAATGAACATACCTATAACTTTCTCAACTTCCGTGAGCTGCCAACATAAAATGTTTAGGTTATATGTATTTAAGTAGACAATTGGCGTATTTATTGTTACATAGCCTACATAGTTTTGCGATGACTTAGGTAGGTATATTACGTAAATCTTCCAATATAAATAGAAATATTGCCTGGTTGGTCGGGCGGTTGCTAGCGTGACTGCCGATCGGGAGGTCCTGGGTTCAAATCCCG
>DWDX01005091.1:0-10883 GCA_018245675.1 Agara michaeli | reverse complement strand
CAATTCTATAACTATTACATGGTGTGAGTAGAGACAGCCTGGTGAAACGTTTTATTCAATCCCATGCCTTTTTATCGCAATATTTACATAGTTGATTTAGTCATTATCTTTGAGTTATATACTATTGATTGGTACGGAAACTAACTACGATACATGTTTGCGCTATAAAGGTACCAAATATTTGATTATAAGAAAAAAAAATACTCTGAATGGAATTTATCAGTTTTTTAATTCTACCTAATCAACTGTATATAGCTTTTCGTCCTATTAAATGAAAATTAATAAGGTAAAAGATCCGTAAAAGATCCGCGAGAAAAGTAACGGATACGGATCTTTGTATTTCCTCGGATATCCGTGGATACGGATATCCGGAGCATCACTAATCGCAACGCATCTGTAAGCGACCTCTAACAGCACGGATATTAACTAAAAGTAACTGTAGTTACTAAACTACTAACTGACTAATGTTAGTAACAAGCATGTTTCTGCATTGCTGTTATTGATCAGTAAGTACTGACCCGTTAATATTTTTATTAAAACCTGTCACAAACTAGGTGCGTGCTGGTCTGTCAATGTGATATAATTAAAATTGTTAAAAAAATGTACAAATTTTATCCTTTAGAGTCCAATTTTATTGTTTTATCTGTATCTACTCACGGACGGTAACTAACGTAATTTACAATACATACAATTGGAAATGAGAGTTTAAAATCACCGCTCCACAGGTCACGACGGGCTTGGAATAATGAGTTGTTTTGAACAGAACCACTCAACGGAGCCAATGTTTTGATTTTGTTTTGTTTTGTTCGCGACAACATTTTTACAAATCGACGAATTTATTCACAAGAGCACAACTATATGGTTCACCGACTCCACCGACTGTAGAGCTCAGTTGGAACAACGATATAGAAATTAAAAAAATATGCATGTCATCATAGAACAGTCAGAACAAGCTCAAAAATTTTGGTATTTAAAAGAGTGGTGGGAGTCTTTTTTGTTATTTAAAGCCGAAAAACGATGACCAAAACGTGACCTTCACTGAGTGAGTATATATATATACCTTAAAATGAATTAAAACAGGGAGACCATGTTAATTACTTGTGTATTTTATCAAAAACATAACAACAT
This sequence comes from Agara michaeli, assembly GCA_018245675.1. Classification (NCBI taxonomy): domain Eukaryota; kingdom Metazoa; phylum Arthropoda; class Insecta; order Lepidoptera; family Hesperiidae; genus Agara; species Agara michaeli. The sequence goes on along the minus strand of DWDX01005091.1, from coordinate 9,755 downwards.
AGAGGAGCACACCTTAGAGATCTTATAAATTATAAAATATTTTCTGAGGTGTGTGAAGTCTACCAATTCGCACTTGGCCAGCGTGGTAGACTATGGCCTAAATCTTTCTCATCATGAGAGGAGACCCGGTCCAGCAGTGGACCAACAAAAGGGTCGAAAAAAAATCCCGTAGAGCTCGGTTATTCATAATATTCTAGTAAATATGGCTATTCAAGTAAAGCATATATACCTAATTTTATAGCAATAGCAATATATGTATATTTTTTTTATTGATTAGATGATAGGCCTGGGTTTGCCCGTAATCGCATTCGATGAAACACATTTGCTTAGACAACACATACTGTTGCTTAGAGAGTGCTACATCATACTTGTTCAACCAATTCCATTAATTTAATTTAAATTTCTTTGACTGGTTTAATTTATTTCATTCGTATTCTTATCAAGTTGATTGAACAGTAGCAACTATCGGTAAATGATTAATAAATGACCATATGAATATTCTCAATAGGACAAGTTTTTATTGACCTTTAGAAGTCGACGGGCTGTCGATCATTATGGCCAGGCAACTCCATATGCTCTCGAGCGCAGCACGCCGCCTCTCGTACGCGCACGCGGCCGCCACGCGCCGCTGTCGAACGCCGATTGACTTGCATTATCACTGAATTATCCTTTTGTTTATGGTACGCACCCATACAATGTAGAGCACGACTTTGTTTTAATGCTTAAGGATTACTGAACTTTAACTCTTTTCATATAAATCAGGGTTTCACTGCAGTAGCATCAAAGATAGTTTGTACTACAATTTTTATGTGCGTAGAAAAAAAATGAACTTAAAAAAATAGCTTTTGAAATGTTTTAAACAAACATTTCATCTAATATTTGAGTTCCCTATTTGTGATCGTTAAATATCGGAGAAATAAATACAATATTCATTGGGTCTTAAACAGCGGCGTGTCTCGTTAATATCACAATAAACTGTTGTTCTTATTATTTATCTGCCGTAGTGAGTAGGGCGGGTGATTGCTTAAATCGGGCCACCCCATGTAATTCTAACGATTGTACTTGGACTTCTGTGTCACGATACTAAGAATTAAATTGTTTTTAGTTTGACAGCAATTTTTAATCAAGCTGTATTGACATTACATAATTATTTCATTTCATTCTGAATGTTGTGTGTAGTGCGTCATTTTTTATTTACTGATCGGACGATTAAACGCCAAATATTGTTTGATACTGCAAATTATGGCTGAAAATGTACGTGTACTGAACTTAGATTTTCGTAACGTTATATATGTTTTTATTAAATCTCTCGCCACTTTCGTTCACTGAATCGCTTTCAGCATTGTATCATTTTACTAAGGGTATAGCTGCAATAGGCTTATGGCAATAGGCTCACCACCTATTCCATTGTGGGACTTAAAACGTAATTGGTGAAATGTGGGGGTGTACTACACTCCTCTGCCTACCCCTTAGGGGATTACAGGCGTGATGTTAAGTTTTTACGTTTATATTCCACTAAACCTAATCAAGGAAATTACGAGTGCCTTTATATCTAATAAAATGCGATATTACTTGAGTCTACCAGTGTATTAGTACACGTAATAGTATAATAAGATCTATTAGGATTTTCAAATCTATATATACTAACTACAAACGCAGCAGCGATACGAAACGAGCACGAGTACGAGTGTATTAGGGAATTTTTCCTCAATTCTCGTCAGCACTTGATTAACTCGGGCCGATCGTAATTATTTTCCCGTCCCCGGATAGCCGCGAGGGATTTGTATAATCCTGATTGGGTACGTATTGCGATCCGATGGAGTGTGCGAGCGCACGTGTCTCGACATTATCTCGCTCGTCGACTGTTACATGCACCCCCGTTCTTAGTGCTAAGATTGACGAATCCGAAGACCGAGCCATTGTTGATCGAATTTACTCACGACTGTAAATTGATATTTGAATAAAGTGTTAATTGTCTTCGTTCGTGTTTATTGTCGTTTCCTCTACCTACTCGTTGTTATGCTAAGTACTTAGACCAGTTAATGAATGAAAATTTTGTAAAAGTAGGCACTTGAAGCTTTTTAATCGTGAAGTCAGAATTTTGGATTATTTTTATAATTACCAACTCATATATCCTTTTGGAATTATTAAGTGATATTTAAATTGTATGTTATAAAATGCACGTAAATTCGTGTCAGAGTCAGAGCTGCGTGCCGGGATTTGAATCCAGACCCACTGCGGACCGGGAGACTGAATTTCAAGCTACTACTGCTTCGAGGGCTATCAATATTTAGTTTATTTATTAGTAACGCAAATTAAAAGTAAAAGCGTAAAATGTCGCAGTTACGTTTCCGAAATTATCTTTATAATTGTCAATTACACTAATAGGTATTTACTCAACCTTGGAAGATTGAACTTCTATAAAATTCTAGATGAAATTAAAAAGTTGCCTAGCGGTAGGGAATTAAAGTTGCCTCCTAATATTCCGACGGCGGCTGGGGCCCCGCGATAACGCCACAATAGGAGTTTACCGTTCGCACTCACTGCCCTGTTCTGTAATCTAATTACCACCTACTTCCTACTGCCGTTTAACGAATTATAAATATCTGTGAAACTGGGACAACGAATATACTTATGTCTTACAACTAATTGTAAATAGACAAAAATTGTAACCATCCCATGGTACTAAATATTATTAGTATTAAGAACTGTTCTAAGTTTATTCTATCATTACAAAGACGATAATAAAGCGTTATGATATTAGTGATAAATAAGAAAAAATCCTTCAAGTTGCAATAACCGCTCTCGATTCCAAATTCAAGCTAAACTCCGAGCCAGAAAAACCGAAAGGTAAATTAATTAATCGTCAAGTACCCCCGACGACCAGTAAAATGTTTTCTCATTAACGTCTCCACTAAGATTATTTCGCCATAAGCCCCCACCGCATTACTAATCACCGCTTCAAACACTCAGTGGCGCCCCCTCGTGACCGTCGAGCGCACTAACCCTCCCTCGCTGGCCGAATTGAAAACGTATAGCTTCACACACGGCAACTTCGATATCAAAGGCGTTCGCAAGCAGCCAAGATTTATATAAATTCGGTGCCCGTCCGTTGCAGGCACGCCAACGTACTCGTTGGGTCAACTGTCAAATAATTAATTGCCTACCCGTATGTGTTTTTATAAGCCAATCAACAACGATAATTCGATTGCCATTCTATCTAGTTCTCGTAATACACCTGATGCCCGTACAATTGTCAGAGGTACAATGTAGCTCTCTACGGAGCGGCAGCGTACTTCGTTACGCGTCTCGCTGATTCTGTTAATACGTAACTTGTTCCAGGTAAACTCCTGTCCGTTGGACGTTCACCGTTTCTCAGTTTTTTATACGTTTCGCAATGCCAGCTAACTGAATTACACGAACTATTTGCAATCGAAACTACGTACAAGACTGTTCAATAAAAGCTAACGGGCGCTCGGCAACATTTTCTTTCATTTGTTTCCTTTCACATTATCGTGAAGGGGATGAGGCGGGTCCGACTGAACGTACGGGCTTCGCATTTAAAAGCGATATAAAAAACTTGGGCCTTTATTTCGCAGGATGACCTAAGTGGCCGGCCGGACCGTACAAAACCCCTCTTGGACTTACCTGTATTTTTCCACTTATTTATCCAACGTTTTTTACATTCGCAATGTTTGTTAGTACCACGCGCTTTGTCTGTTTGGGAAGATCTTGTTTTTTAACGAGTACTTAGGGTCTAATTAAAAGGAAAGCCCCGCACGGACAGTCGAGGCCTTTTGATGCCCACTGTTATTACATTTCGTGTATGAATTTAATTTGCCTGGATGGAGTTTTGAGTGGTAACCACTTTTTCATTTATACACTGGGATATGTAATTGAACTTCGCGAGTGGAGCTTTTTCAAGCATCATCTCCTTTATTATTAAACGCTATTCAAAAGACATCACTTGCCATTTACTGGTATATTGCGTTCCATGTCTATACTTAATTAAAAAATGGATGCTCTACTACAGTGTACCGTCAATTATACCCACTATTAGAAAATTACGTTTTATTTTAACATATTATAAGGCGATATGAAACGTGGATCTAAATTCAAAATGTGTTTTGTTTTTATTATTGGTAGCAGTGTAAAAAAATCGCAATTCTCATTGAACTTGTCAATCAATGTATTTGTAATATCAGTAGTAAAGACCTTGTCGTGAACACAACATAAATGAACATGCGAAAAGTTAACTCTTGTCATTTTAGGGAATATAATGTTGCCACTAATCAAACTTTGCGTTGTAAGCAATAAAATATTTAAAAAGCTTTCCATATCTAAGCTGTCGTTACACGGAATATGCATAAGTATGCTCTTAGCACCTATACGCGATCTCATTATTGTCTTCCGCGCGAGGTCAATGCGGCAATCAAAAAAGGTCTCGGGGACTTATAGCGTACCGCGTAAATTTGACAAGTAATAAATCGGATTTCGACTTGGTAATGAGGAAATACCGTCGGCGTAAGCATTAACAGTAACATAAGTCCCATCGACAGTAAACGTCACGGCGAGAATGACCGAGCTGACTCCTGCCGGCCCGCTATGACAAGTTTTATAACCAGTATGACAGATGGCGCAATAAAATTTATTTATTTTAAATCAGGAACGGTGGAATGACTTCGGGTAATGAGAGAGCACGTGTCCTTCGGGATCGTTATATCGTGTATTGGACGATTCGGTGCGAGATATCTCTCTGATTTACTGCTTTACTTTTGAGTCCACTAAATCACATTTCTATAGATGTTCAGAAAACTATTAACTATTATTATTGGCGAACTACGAGAGGCCTTTGTGCGGCCGAGCCCGTCGCCCAGACGGATAGCGAGCTGGTTTTTATGGGTGACTTATTCGGTTTCTCTGATTTGCGTTGCCGAAGATAAATGTTTAAACTCTCGGTGTGCCCGTGAGGATAAAAGAACAACACGCTAAAGCATTTTTGTCGTATTTATTATTGGAATGTTAGGTTTTTATTTTCTTTCTTGGCCCTCATTTTCTTTTTTACTATGCGTCATAAATATCTTTCCTATATAGGGAAACTGTTATTGTGAAGGAAATAGTATGTTTATAATCACAAAATAATTTATATTTAGTTACCCATCGCACTAGTTTTGATAACAATGTAATATTAATTAACAACATTAACAACATTTATTTAAGTTAATTTATTCGAATTGTTATTTGAGTGGAGCTCGTCCAAACATTTTTGCTAAATGTTATTTATTACTAAATAATAAGATTTTGGTTTTGTGGGAACCGTAACGTGTTACGTTGGAATGTCGGATCCAAAACAGGAATGCGTAAATGGTGAAGATACCACACGGTGCCACGCCGTCTGGCCCTATCGAGTGAGATCGATTGGTCTTTTTTACCCTAATGGGATTTGGAACATCCTAATGATGTTACATTTATAAGATGTAAAATGGGAATTTTGATGTGTTTTTTCAATTACCGGTGTCTTCTAAGCATATTCTTCAACTTTCAGAGAGAGCAATATAAATATGAGGGATGAATCGAAAATTAAATCAAGTATCAAAGATTTTTATTTACATTAGTTACATGGATATTGACACTTGATGCTAGTAATGGCTTTTTAAGAAAATAACATACTTATATAATAAACATTATGCTTATTTATGTTGTTACACTACTATTTGTCCTGTTTGGGAATCGAACCCACGAACGCCGGTTTAGCAGTCAACTTCTTTAACCACTACACCAAGAGCTAGGTGTTGCTTATCTCGTGAACGCATCGAGATACAATCGATATGATATTATAAAAAAATTATAGGTATTAAGCATACTTTCTCTTTCCTGAAACCCAAAAGTAGACAGAGACAAAGACAAAGACAAAAACAAAGACGTTTATTTGCACAAATACGGGTACGTACATATAAAGATGTTACAAGATTATTAGTCCAAGTCATATTTTGCCTATTTTACGGCGTACAAATTCAGGAAGTGAATGTAAAATTACAATAAATATTAACTATTGCGAAATTATTACATGAAAATTGACACACATCTAAGATTCAGAACAAACATAAAACCGTGACCTGGTGCCCAGCATTGCACATACATCAAGTCATTAACACATCCGGGGTTTACATCTAAGTACGATAATATAAGTTACATTCCATTAGGTAACAATTTACAAACTTAAATGCTTACGTACATTTTTAGTGGCTTAATATGTGGACGCATAAATGTAATAGCACAGAATATAATTGCATTGCCATTGCGACGTGTGTACGTTACACGGTGCATTCACCCGATGCGGAGCAACAACAATTAGTGCTGGAACAATAGGTACAAGCTGCGGTAATGACGCTTACGTAAATTAATTTAAATATTGAACTCTTTTTTTTTTTTACGGGCAACTTCTATGTATTAAAACACATTACAATTTTATAGCCGGTTACAATATTTCGCGATATCGTTACGTGATTTGTTTTTGTTTTGTTTTGTTCTATTTGCTTGTGTTTTTATTACTGGCTATTTCTAAGTGTGTTCGACATATTCGCCTTTCGAAATTTTTTTCCTTCGTCTTATTATTAAATTTACTTCGTTCTCATAAATTTATAAATACTATATCATTTGAAACTTTTATTTAAATAAACTAAAAACAACTAGAATAAATACATGCCATAAAAATTGACTTCATAACTTTTGCACGTATTACCATGAACTTACATAATAGCGTATCAACATATTATTTTTAACGATTTCGCAGTAAAGTGGGGCTGAGTGTAAAATGAAATTAAAAACAAACCATTAAACCATTTTATACGAGAATCTCTAACAAGGCCGCTTCCCTTAACCGGATCGGGAGCACACCTGGGTACTCGAAATTTGCCCTAAAAGGTCCCAAACGACAACCCTGTCCAATATCAATTTGACGTATGTACCAACTACGTACGAGAAAAAATGTGTTTTAAAACTACATAGATATGAATTAAATTTGATTGGCGTTATACCATGTCATGGGTAGCGATTGGACATAAGTCGTTCCGGAAGCAAGGAGTGCCGAGATGGTAGATTTTTAAAATGGAACGTTTGATTTGCATTTGAATAAGAGCCCCCGGCGACCCAGGTGCGGTGGTACAGTCGGACTCCAAAAGTTTTCGACATTTTTTTGCTACGAGGTGGCGAACATTAATATGAATGCCCATCTGTAATGGCCGTTGTTTGTCCGCTACGATTAGCATGCGAATCAAACGTTGAGTTCAAGTTTAGTTGCACGTCATAAAACTTTCGTAGATCCTCCCCCCCCCCTTTTTGTAATGTAGTTAATATATACCGGATTTCGTTTAGTTATTTCAACATATTTTGTTGTTTACATTAAATCCTTTCCGCAAATAGATTTTTTAATACATTAGGTACAATACGGTCCTACTGTATGCTAATATAAGTGCGAACAAATTTTATTTAATACACGCCATACTTTTTACATTTTTGATAAAAAAGATAAGTACAATTACATTTTTTTTTACGAAGAAAGTGATTATGTATTTGATTGTACTTTCATTAGGTTGTGAGTTCCATGAGTTTTACACAACAATCCCACAAGAGCGATACACACGTGTTACTAACTTGAATACTTCCAGTTACTCCTTCCGGACAATATTAAGTACACTCTACATGTCCATTTTATATAACAAAAGTTTTATATTATTGTTATCCTAATATTATTTCTATGCTGTCAATATACTTACATATTTATGTTGATAATTGTTTCATGTTAGATAGATGTTATGTTTTATAAGAAAAAGTCATAATTAATTTTACAGCGATTGTTATATTTAACTATTTATGTTGAATGAAAATATCTATTAACATTGAAACTTTAATATCTATCGTTAACCATTGACTGTCATCTTGAAACGTGTGTTTCGCCAAGTTTATTAATTCCAATTTAGAATAACGATTAATTCCAGCATCGGATAAAAATAAAATAAGTACGTACGAGTGCAGTAAAAAATACACGATGAGCTTGGGAACGTAATAAGACGAAAGCGTCCACTACACGTAATATTTTTTATCCTTCAAGTAGGGCGTGTTCGAGGCAACGACTCGGTCTTGTTCTGCCCCCATTGTTTGTTGAGTTTTTATTATTATCTCGAACAAAGAACGCGTAAACGGTAGCACAAGCGTTATCGGTGCCTGTGATCAACCTTATACTACAATTTTTTTTTCAAATTACTTCTTCGAACGAAAACCGAGATTCGTTTGTGCGGGCGCGATATGCGATCTGCTAGGATTTTTTCTCGCGCGCCTTTCAGTTGGCGCGGAGCCTGACGTGACTCCGATGGGTTTTTGTTTTTTGACGTGGGAACGTGCGGTCGGAATTGCAATTCGCGTTCGATTCGAAGTTCCAATTTTGCAGATGACGTGCCGGCGAACGTTGGTAGATTTTTGAAGGAAACAGGCGAACAGGTATTCCGTATTTCCTGTTGGTCGCACTTTGGAATTCAGAAAACAAAATATAAATGTCATTTTATTATTCAGTGTGGAAGTGGGTCGCCGGAGCCCAGCCTCGGAACTATTGTTGCGAAACAGCGGCGAGTGGGTTTAGCAAAAAAATTATGTTTTTAGAGAGAGACTTGTAAGATATGTTAAAATTTCATTACAAAAACATCTGTTGATTTTGTATTTTATTAATAGGTATTTTGTTTTTTCGTTTCAACTTTTGTGCTATAGAATATTGAGGGGTTTTTAATTTGATTTGTGGTAAAAAATATTGGTAATATTTCTGGTGTGCCAAAATAATTGGGTACTTACGTACCTCTATTTGAATTTACAGCAGTTATTTTAAAAATATTCGGGATTTGGTGCTTTCTGCCTACCCCGTTAGGTGGCGTGAAAGTATAACAATCACAATACTGATAACTTTAAAACCAATCATTAAAATAGGGTTTTAGTATAAAATCCTTATTCTAATATATCGATTTTATTATTTATATTTAATTTCCAAATATCATTTATTTCAAGCAATGTAGATAGCGCTAATATTTGAGCTAAGTTATTAGCTCGTCGTTTGTGAAAACAAAAACGGAATGTGAAAGTGGCCACTTGTTAGGTAGCTTTCCCTTCAAACACACAGTGGGACACAATGGCCTAGTAAATTACAATCTCAGTATATGACAAAGTTTGAATACGTTTTAAAACAATCCGCGACGTACCAAACAAGTTCAACGTCAATTATTTCTTCGTTGATATTCTGAGAATGTGTATAGGTGGGTTATTAAAAATAATTTTAATTCAAAGTTCAATTTTATTCGTAAAAACAACAGCTCGTAAATTTATTACGTAATTTTATGACAATGCATTGCTACAGTCCAATCTTAATAATTTTATTATTAAAATATGTCTTAATTTAAATTTAATTTATTACGATATAAAGAATTAACTGAAATGAAAACAAACGCAATAAGTTTATTTTATTTTATACAAGTGCTTGTATGTAACGAGGAAACTATTATACGTATAAATTTGAACTGTTTAAAAACTGGGTGAATCAAAATTTTGACGCAAACATGTTATGCTAGTATGAAGGTCGGAGGTAGTAATGTTTCAGCGATCTTACGTTTTTAAAATAACGTGTATTAGAAATATTATTTTTGACTGCCTCGTTGGTCGGGCGGTTGCTAGCGCGACTGCCGATCGGGAGGTCCTGGGTTCAAATCCCCGGTTGG
>DWDX01005090.1:0-10883 GCA_018245675.1 Agara michaeli | reverse complement strand
GGCAACCACACCCTTCACACCGAAACACAAATTGTAAAAACAATTGCTTCACGGCAGAAATAGGTGTGGCGGTGGTATTGCATAGTATTAATCTCACTCGTGTCCGTAGTCCTTCAATGCCCGATCATCATGAGAGATGACAAAAATATGGTTTCTGTATAATCTGCTTGGATAGTGGTTAACATAGGTGTTCGAATACGAAACTTTTTGGTACTCAACTAACTCGTCGAAGAATAAGAAGAGTGATGAATGTAGAAGAAGCACGCTTTGAAAGTCAGTCCTCTCCGCCCACCCCGTTAGTGACCTGGCGTGATGGTATAATAATATATTGGTGTTATTTGACATCGATAATGTATCCGAGCTGCTTATGTTGTCACACGAAGTTATGTAAAGCATATATCAGCTTTGTATGATGTTGCGTGTTTTTTGAACTGAGTAATGTAAAAAAATGTGCAAATAAAGGTTATGAGGTAACAAACATTACAAAAAAAATACAGACGAATTGAATACCTCCTTCACTTTGAAGTCGGTAAAAAATTAAATTGTATCATGCTCTTTAAAGGCCTGGTTACATTAGTTATTATTGTTATTTTTACCTAAAAAAAATAGTACCTACTTTACGCCTTACGGGTGAAACCGTAGGTCGCAACTAGTGCATATGATTCTGCTGTCTTCACGAATACCTTAATTCTATCAATACCTTTTATTCTATATCTTTCGTAAACATATGCGGAGCTATACAATGCATTTTACTTTGTCCCGTGATTCAAAGTATCGCACGTGTCGCCTACGTGCTTGTCGACGTTCGAACCTGTCATGTACACGGGTGGGGTTTACGTTTAATTCTCGTAAATTAACTGAGATCAACATTTGTTCTCGATTGAGAATCATTCGTTAGTTGACAACGATAACCAAAATCGGTCTCGAATCATGACCGATTGTTTATAATGATAATGTTGTGAATATTTTTGTTTTAGTTTTTGTGTGCGGATCAGTAAATGCGTAGGCAGCAGACAACTGCAAGATACATAGGTCTGAATAATAGGTATAGTTGATTGCCTCGTTGGTCTGGCGGTTGCTAGCGCGACTGTCGATCGGGAGGTCGTCCTGGGTTCAAATCCCGGGTTGGGTACTGTTGGATTTTTCTAATTTAGAATTTCTAGCAGTGACTCGGAGTCTGGACGTGTGCTCGGTGCATGGCAATAGGCTCACCACCTATTCCATTGTGCGAATTAAACGTAACTGGTGAAATGTGGGGGTGTACTACACTCCCTCTGCCTACCCCATAAGGGGATTACAGGCGTGATGTTACGTTACGTAGTTACTAAGTGGCACTAGCGCAAGTGCGACTGAAGTTATATTAAATGGGATTAAAATTCTGTTCGTACAATTTTATTTCGTGTGCCACATAGACTGCGAAGCTGCGAAAACATTATACGATATAAAGGCGTCATACATTTGACATTTCGAGTTTTAACTTAAACAAATAGTAGCGTCAATGTGTTTACGCTCGCAAATACGGCCGTGACGCAATTTGTGACACCCCTTCGGGGGGGGGGGGGGGGCGGACTTCAAAGGGCTCGCCGACAAAGCGCTAAATAAGATGAAAAAAAAAATAGAAAACGACAATGGACAGGGAAATCGGGGCCTTTCGAGTTTTCCCGCTTCGCGTTATATTTTCGCGCGGCAATTGCCTTCGCGTGCGTTGTGTTTGCGTCCCGTTCGCGCCACGCGCCCGCCGCGCCCGCCGCGCTCACCCCGTAGTTTGGTCCTTTGACGCGCGATTTAATAAAAGACCGGAGTGATTTTTCCGAATTCTTCCGGGATCAAATCGCTGAACGGAAAAATCGCGTTCCGCCAACGCAGTCTGCGTAGCTCCTTTCATATTTGTTACTGGAGATATAATTTAGAGAATGTTTTCTTTTTGATATTCTCGCATATTTGTAAAGAGGATGTAAGTCCCTGCGGGTTTCGTGTTTCATGTAGATACTGCAGTTACAAGAGTCGATTCATATATCTTTCAATACTTGACTATAGTATGTACTTTTTTTTTCTTTTTTTTTTCCACCCCTTTTTGTTGGTCCACTACTGGACCGGGTCTCCTCTCATAGTGAGAGGGATTTAGGCCATAGTCTACCATGCTGGCCAAATGCGGATCGGTAGACTTCACACACCTCAGAAAATATTATATAATTTATAACACCTCTAAGGTGTGCAGGTTTCCTCAAGATGTTTTCTTTCACCGTTATAGCGAGTGATATTTAAATGTTACTTATAAACGCACGTAATAAATCAGAGGGTGCCAGGATCGAACCCAGACCCCCCGGAGTGGGAGGCTGACTTTCAAACCACTAGGCTATCACTGCTCTAACTACTACTAATATTCATACCACCTCTATCTGGACTAATTCACACTGATATAACAGTCTCATCCCCAGTCCAGGTAAAGGTTGCAGATATGTCTTTAATAACATGCTTCAGACTAAAATCACTTACCTTAAGCGTGTCGAGTAACTAACTTTAACAGTAGCGTCAATACCATACAGAATCACATGATTTATTTCACTCTAAGAGAGAACTAATAGTACATTTACGTGTAGTATAAATCTGCAGTATAAAATAAAATCAATAAGAAAATATTGATTGAAATATACACATAAAAAAAAACGAATAATCTTTGTAATTGTCATTTTCTATTAACGCGATATGGTAAACAACCTCGATTGTATTATCCACTTCAGTCAATAAAACGTATTGACTAATAAACATTAATTAGGTGCGGTAAAATGTTAATGCGATTAGCTAGTATCGATATGACACAGTACATTTGAATGAGCGCTATTGATATTCCGATGGGGCGGCGTCTGTGCGTTGGCAGATCGTATCTTCGTCTGCACTGTGGAATATGAAATTTCAATTATAGGTGTCACAATTTGTATGACGTCGGAATAATGCGAACATTTTTTGATACAATGTTACGTTTTTAATATTCACGACCCGCTATTTTTATGTTCAGCCTGAGATGGACTCGCGTCTGTGTGTGTCGTTCATTGACAGATGGCAATGTAGCTGACGTGTATTTTTAGTTTAATCAAATTATATTTCGTAGTGCAAAGACTAAGAGGAAAACGTATTTTTTTCATTATTAAAGATGTTACACAATTTTAGTTCCATCGGTATTTTGCCTTTCACGGCGTACAAACATAGTTACATACCTACCGATAAAATGAAAATCAAATCTATAAAGTATTGTGTCGTATGTACTATGTATCTATATATGCATGCTTATCAACTGTCCAGTTATCATAACAGAAACATTCAATTGCCTAATATGGAATCAGATAGCCGTGTTGGGAATTGTCCCAACTATTATTATTACCATACATGTATATGATAATTTTTATGTTATAGCCGACAATGCATTGGTGACTCTTAGGATAATAATTAGGAAGCCCCGCTGCCGGTTTGCTAACATAATTTAAAAATTAATCACAAACGAATATAAATTTAACGGGAACAAGCATGCGCTAACAACCGCTTCTGTTACTCGACGTTTATATAAAAATAGGTTAAAAGAAACTTTGAACACCGCTGACTATCATTACAATATGTTGTATCGAGTGTCATTATACGAGGATTAGGACGTTATCATTCGTGTCCCGTTATCATTTAATCCGCCGCGTGTGCGTCACACTGACAAGCGTCCGGCAAGTGCCTGTGGGTACCAACTACGTTACCTAAAAAATGTTACCCTATTACCTAAAAAAAAAAGGTAACGCTACGTATTAGTAATATCACATCACGCCAGATCGCTAAGGGGTGGACAGAAAGCACCGAGTGCCAAATATGTCTATTCTTACAAATCTGGTATACTTTCATCTACATTCGGAGACACCTAACTCCATCATCAGATAGTATCTGACCTATTTGGTCGAGGTAGAAAAGTCTTGGTTTACGTCTGTTTGTATGCATGAGTTTAATAGTCAATTCATTATAGACAAGCTATTATAACGGGCTTAGTGTTCAATTGATAAATATGCATATCACAAGATTGAATAATCATATAAAATAAACAAACTATAACAACAACCTACTTCCCAGGGAATCGGTTTAGAAATCAGGTGCTTAATCATTCTAGTCGCTAATGCTACATTTCAATATTGGACCTCAGTAGCACATATAAATCTTCGCAATTATCAAATTCTCAACCTCGTCTCATCTGCATAAACGCACACAAGTCTAAATAGAACGTACGCACGCGCGGCGGCGAGATCAAAGAGAACTCGACCCCTTTGTACATGCCGACGGCGCGTGCCGTCTTTTTCTTTTACCTCTCTCCCTACATCTCGATTCTCTAGTGCGAAAGAGACGACTGGAAAACGGATTGTGTAGCCTTCCTATGTGAATATTTCACCTCGTTATCGAGTCTTGTTTGTGTTAGATAGGGCGAGGAGTGTTGATTGAATTAATTTTGTCGATGTCGATGTTTCACTTTTAATGGCAATGTTTTACGACTCTCATAATGCATACGTAATTAATTTAAAGTGTAATCTAGTAACGTGCATATTCAACAGATGAAAGCATGGTAATATTTTCTTGGGACACGTTTACAGATTTAGTAGTAATTCACTTCGTCTGTATCATATTTTATGTACGTATAATACCACACAGCGTTTGATACGAAAACGTACATGTTTAAGCTTAAAATTTATCCTGCATTAACATTCAAAGTTTATTTTTGTATTTCAGTATACAATGTTAGTAAATCGTATATTAAAACACGTGTATTTAATAGTAGTAATTGTAATAAAGTACACGTGTATTTATAGCTACATATTATACATATAAACATGTTTTTACAATGTTGCAGTTTATCGCTACATCGATTTGTCGATAGAAAATGTCATAGTCTATCGACAAATATCGGCGACTTCACTAATGATAGTAGAGCACAGCTCCCGGCACAAGACAGTAATCTGTCGATGGCAAAGTCGGTAATTAAAATATACCTAGTGCGCATACTTGTCTTTTATGTTTGCTTTTACGATATTTACGATAATAGAAAACTAGGACTCTAAGGCTCCTTGTCCCCCCTCTAAGTTAGCGTGGTTTAATCTCCCCTTGACTCTACAGTTTGACTAACATAGTATAATACATGAAGTATTTACATATTTACATTTATTTAAAAACATGCTTTTCCCTAAAATACCTTTGATTCACTTTATAAGCATAATATATGATATATGCTTGTTGTTATTGCAGTGAAAATGAAGATGATTTCAAATTTATAAATAAAATAATAAGATTTTAATATTTATCATTTAAAACTATTAAAACGGAATCTTATTAATGCAGCACTGACGTTTTATACATAGTGCCGAGATTGCATACATCGATATTAATTTATAAAGTGAGAAGCGAGTTAGAAAATTATCGATAATTCTTACGCCCCAACACTGGCAGCAGTAGAGCACGGCTCCCGCGCGCAAGACAGGAATCTGCCGATAGTACCAATGTCGGTAATTAAAATAGACTTATTGCGCAGCCTTGCCGTATACGTACCGTATGGGTTAACTTGGAGTTTTACGCTCCATTTGGCGCGTAGGAAATGCTTTGCACTCGTATAAATCTCATTACGTCAGGCTTTTTCTCGAGCAATTCGTTAATTAATTAGTTACAGGTTTAATATATAAATACTAACAAGAATTTAGTCAGTTAAGGGAAGGTAATCTCACAGTTAGATTTAAGGTGAGTTTATGTGGAACCAAAACCTTCGTAAAAATCCGGATCTTAAGAAAGCTAATTTAACTCTTTAAAGCTGGCCGAGAATAAATTTCATCCCTATTGTTTTTGTAATGCGTGAAACGTCTCGTACATCATAAAAGTCATAGACAATTGTGTAGCAACTAGCTGAGTGACTAAATTGTTGCTTTTCGAAAAATCGCAAAATAATGATATCGAAACGTAAAAAAAAAATAAAACTGAAAAACCTTCGTAAAAAAACGTAACTCGGAAAACGAAACAAGCTCATTAAGTCGGATAATTCCGTGCGATCGTCCTAGTATAAAGAGAATACCGGCATTAACCCTGAAATGACAGGGCGCGGTCTCCGCGGCCCCCCCGTTAATATTTTACAGGGAAATGACGTCGCTAACCCGCGGCTCGCATTAGTTTTTCCTTTTGATGTTCGCCCGTGTCTACTAGCAATATCGTTTTGTTTATTCCCATTTAAACAGGGTGGCTTCGATTGGCGTATGGAATCGGCGGTCGTATTTATGCGGCGTATTAAAAGATTGCTCGGTGAACTGGAATTTGTTGTGTACGTAATATTTGTAGAGGATTAAGTTATACAGACTAGATTTTAATGTGTAGAAGATAAAGTTTTTTACGTATACAAATAGACAGGCCAAATTTACCACGCAAGTAGTAATGAAAGTAGTCTATACTAGCTGTGCCCGCGACTTCGTCAGCGTTTGAATTTAAATTGAACATTGAACAGCGTTTGAATTTTAATGTGTTAACGGGGTGTCTTTGATTTTTGACAAAAAAAAAACATTTTTCCTTAGTTAAAATAAATGTTAATTATTAATAAAGCAATTTTGTGATCAACGTTTTAATGGCTTTCAAGTGTAAAGCGACCGTATACCTCACATGTAACGTTATAATACTTCAAATGCTTGTAATGCGCAGTTTTAGCGAAGGCCGTGGAGACCCCGCGCCCGCGGCTGGTTTCGCGTTAAACAATTCATACATTTATATTTCCTTTGAAGTGGCGCCTCGGGCCACCCGTCAACTGCCGGGTTAACCCTACTACACCTGTTTATTGCGAGTTGGAAATAGAGCGCTTCGGTATTGCCTCTACTAGAAATTCATTGTGGACTGTTCTGGTTTAACTTGCAATACGATTTTTTGTTAATGGTAAACATATAGAGTTTAATCTTTTGTTAACGTTATTTGTAAGCGAATAAATTAATGTAAGATATTATTCTTTTTTATGACTTTTAGTATTATTACATTTTTCCCCTAACCTTTTTGGTCCATTGCTCGAGCAGGTCTACTTCTCATGGTCAAAGAGGGTTTAAATTATTATTAATGTAAAAATATTCTGTGCTTTCTACCTACCCCGTTAGGGGCCTGGCGTGAAGGTATGTTGTTGTTGTTGTCGTTGTTGTTTAACAATGTTTCATCAAAGCTACAACAATACACTTTAATGTGTTATAAAGTTTTGATACTATACTTAAAGAAGGTACCAACGCTTAGTAATCTTACGACTGCACACTAGAATATCCTGGTTTACCGCTTCGTGAAATATAAATATCGGCAGAGACAACGACACGATAATATGGTAAAGAAAATTGAAAGGAATATTCGTCAATTTGGTTCTATTAGGGACATTAATGTGTCTCACAGCTACTAGTCCGTTTAAAACGTCCGCTATTAACCCTTTGACGTGTCACTGGCTTTAATTGTCCCGTTTGTTTATTAAAACGTGTCTCGGCGACACTTGCACGGGCGTTACCGTTCCCACAGGTCTATTCTGTGTTTTTTTTCGAAAAGGACATGTTTATTTTTCGATTTCCTAAATCAATATTTGTAATGTTTCCCGATAGACAGATAGCTGTCGATTTTTAATGTTGAATAGGAAATGAATCCACAATTTAATGTCTTTCGGTAACTTACTAGATAATTTACGATTTATTTCTTAATTACGACATTACTTAGAGGATTAACAAAATGTGAAAAAAAAAAATGTTACTTTTCAGCATGAAACTAGTGTAACGTTTTGAATAATCAAGCGTTTCCGAGGTTAAGGGGTTGAAGTCAATGTACTAGAAGAATATCTCGCGCGTTTTTGTATTTTGTACCGAGTCCAAGGAAAATATATCCGTGTAACATCTCCACGCTGCGTATTTCCGCACAAAAGTATAATTACTCAAGCTCATTCAAACTGCAGCCGTATCCTAGTGCTTTTAAAGGGTACAAATGCGTCCTAATTCCGTTTTGAAAGATTGAATAGAGGGCGCCTCACAACGACAAGGCGCAGCGGTTTACTGGTTTGGATACGCGCATTTTATAGTCAGAACAGATAGGTTAGCTTAGCGCTATTAAATTTAGCTCGAGAAACTTTTTGAGAAAAAGCTTCTTAGATTTTGGTGCACTGGACAACTAGGTAAAATGGATCCTTTTTTTGCTTGCCAATTGATAGTGCGTGGTCACTTACCTATAGAATATATAGTAAAGTATAAATATATATTATGTAATATATACAAAAAAAAAAATTACTATCCGTTTTATTATTCCACTGCTAGACCGGGTCTCCTTTCATGGTGAGAGGGACTTAGGCCATAGTCTACCACGCTGGCCAAGTGCGGATTGGTTGACTTAACACACCTCAGAAAATATTATACACTTTATAACTCATGACGTTTATCCTTCACCGTTATAGCGAGTGATATTAAATTTTTTTGTTATAAAACGCACGTAGGTACAGGTGCGTGCCAGGATTGAATACAGACCCCTGGAGTGAAAGGCTGAATTTCTAACCACTAGCCTATCACTACTTAATATAAACAAATTATTTAGCATGATCTCTAAAACCAGAAGGATCTATGAAATCAATATAAAAACGTAACGATACCGGAATAATGTTCCTAAGTATCGTTAACGTTAACCCGAAGACATCAAATCATCTATGATTAGTGTCACCCATTAGTACCATTGTAAAATTAACCGCTTTGCCCCTCGCTCTATTATTATATAAAATTGCCCCCTTCCATACTAACAATTGAGCTGTTTGATAAATGATTAACAAGGTTTTCAACTAGCCACATGCAAATTGATGTCATACGTTTACAATCTATAATTCTCTTTTCATTTTATTACTAGTTGTATTAAGTGCTCGTTGCAACACAGTTGCAGTTTGCAAACGATCCGTAGGGTTGGCGACGCAGCGCGGTCGTCTTTATGTGTTATCAGGTTATGACTAGGTTATGAAAATGTTCACTGGCATTTTCGTAATTCGGAGGTTATGTCAAGTCGGTTCCGGTTGTTGCAGTTTCAAATTGTTTTTTTTGTTGTTGTGATTTTTTTGTTTGTGCCATGTCAACATTTGTCTTTTGTTTAAATTTTACTTTATTGTTCTTGGCATTGTTTTTTTTTTGTAGATTGCATTCTTTCTTTTTTTTCTTTCTTTCTTTCTTTCTTTCTTTCTTTCTTTCTTGTTAAACCTCGTTGAAAGCTTCAAGGGTGTTGCTACTAACCAACACGTATACTCGCAGCTATCTATGTCCTAAGGATTCGCAAGCGTTTTTGACCAGTTTCCAATACTGATATTAGCCGACAGTACCTTTATAATAATACTAATTGGACTAATGCCACTTGAAAGTGCCTACTCGAAATACTTAAATTACACTAATAAATAATAATCATTTTGACTGGCAAATGTAATCTTATTTCTGCAGTCCCATTCGAACTCGGTTAAAAATGTCTATGGACAATTCATTATCATTTATTCGCATGGAAAATCTATCCTTAATTTGAAATTACGCCTAATCATTACAATCGTAGAACATCATTACTTCCTATTTTTTTTATCATAGTAGGTGTAATCGATATATGATATATGATTTTTACGGTTTAGTGTCAAATATAGTATCGATTTGTTGTGTTATTAAATACTAATATTTTAAAATTTGATTTTCGTATTTTTTCAAAACCGATATTTGCTACCATCACAATAATACAACTCCCTACATCACGATCAAAGTATTTATATGTAATCCCTTATTTATTTGTGCCCTGTGCTAAATATGCATTTTATTATTAATGACATCATTGTCCTCTATGAGTAAACCTATTTTATACAAATGTAATTATGTTCAATCAAAATTAAGCTGTTTCTTCTCTGTTCTGTTTCAGTTTGACATGTGGGAGGTAGGGTAATTATTTAACTTAATTACATTAACATGAGTAGTTAAATAGTTTTAAGCTACTACAACATTGAATAGTGCATTTAGTTGAAAACTTAAAACCAAATTGATAACATAGTATTGCTTGTATATGTTGAGTATATTTTAAAAAAAATTAGATTTCATTTTTCAGCCAGTGATTTTAATTCATTGGTGAGTTTCTAAAGTTTGCTTTTAGAAAATTTGAGTTATATAAGTACCTAACATTAACACGTTTATTAATATTATGGTACGTATGGTTTTTAATAGCAAAGCTCGTAGGAGCCTGCACGGGTGATAGATATTGATATCAACATACATTGGTTCTTACTTAACATTAGATCAAATAGTAATAGACGCACTTTCAAAAATGTTTATATCATTTACAATATCAAGTATCTATTACTTGAAGTATTCGGTTTGAATAAGACATGGGCTATTTGTTGCATTGAAAAGATTTTGCAAACGTCACAAATGCAATCGTAGGTAGCATCGCTCGCGCCGAAATTCGCGACGCAAATAGCTAACACCCACGACGGATGTACCTCGCAATCCACTGAACGAGATGGCCTTATCTGCCGATCACGTATGAGAGCGGGGCGGACAGATTGGACACCGCATTTTCCAGCAACGCACTCCGTGCCTCATTAGTCATATATTTCCAGTGAATAAACGGCACGGTGTCACTGTGACGGCGATGAAATGTGTCACGAAGAATTTTTACGATTAGCCGAGGAGACAATCGCAGACGGATTTAATTTTAAACGACCGAATGTCCAAAGGATTCTCCGCTTTATGTTTCAAGTAATAAAGTTGTATTTTAAATTTTGCATAAAAACTTTGCGTTATGCTAGTGATCTCGGGCTTGCGCGATATGTCGACGAAATTCCATGCACGCGCATCTTAGGTTTGCTGTCCACTGCTCAATACATATTC